>JAQBSW010003414.1:0-83658 GCA_029291075.1 Eudiplozoon nipponicum | reverse complement strand
ATACCGGCTCCTACTGATGAGTTGCCAGTAAGCACAAAACGAATGTGCATGAGATTATACTTGCCGTTCATGCTGCCTTTGGTTTATTCTTCTGGTCACAACTGAACTAATTTGTCACTAGGTTCGCAACACCTAATACATACTTGCAGATATATTAGTTCTTCGCAACAAACCGTATTTAACGTTCTAATATGACCAAAAGCATAAACCAAAGATATCATGAACGGAACACATAATCTCATGTGTACATTTATTTAGTTACATAATGGCGACTAATTAGTTGGAGCCGATACTGTGCTTTTTACCAATTATATATTTGAGTAAGTTATGTCAGAAAATTCAACTGAAAACCTTCTATACTGCTGTGTAAACTTGCAGTGGTGACGTTAATGGTAACGCCGTCAGTGTGGATTGCAGTGTTGAACGCTCATATTTTTTGGAAACTTCTGTCACCGTATGCGCCTCTGTTATTTCCACTTCAGTTTTGTTGCCAATCCGATTGTATGTTTGTTGATTCTAGTCGAGGGCCTGTTTGTTCTTGACTGGATACTAGTAGATTGTTGTTGAATTTTGTTATTCTTGGCCAGTCGATAAGAATATCATGTTGATGAAACTTTTGAATATTAAGGTCAGGTGCTTGTTGTTTTATATAAAGGGCTTCATAGATAAATAATAATTTTTCTGATTTTGCTTTATGTAGAATTGTGAAATTGGTCGAATTGACAGGGTGCCCCGTTGCCAATATATGATCGGAAATAGCTGATTTTCCTGACGGTGCCAAGCCTTTGTTAATCAATTTCTGTGGCAAATGTTGCTGGATTCTGTTTATCAATTGCTTCTTCGTACGTCCGATATATGTGCTACCGCACATACATGAGAATTTGTAGACTATGAATGATTTGGAGAGAATTGGCAATTGATCTTTGGCATCCAACCATATGATTCTTTGTGTATTAAATTTGATATTAACTTTAGCACTGGGCAAATTCTCCGTAGGTATTCAATTTAGCCGCTGTGAAATTATTGAGGCTGGTACGTCGCCATTAAATGGTAATTTTAGGAAAACCTGCTTGACGGTATCCTCTCTAGTGCGAATCTGCCGTGGTCTGATGTTGACATCAATGAAACGCTCTGGATAGTTGTTCCTTAGTAAAACTTTCCTGAGGTAGCCCTGTTCTTCCTCAATCTTGTGTTCAGAGCAGATCTGCCTGATTCTGTTTGTCAGGTTGTTTACTAAGTTTCTTTTGTGGGATTTTAGCACACTGCTGTTTTGGTGAATGTATTGTCCGGTGAAAGTGGATTTTCTATATATGTCTAGTGTCAAATCCCCGTATTCTTCTCGAGTGAGTTTGATGTCAAGGAAGGGAAAACTCTCGTCTTTCTCTATCTCGAGAGTGAATTTGATGTCTGGATCGACACCATTTGCTTGTTTGAGGATTTCGGAAGGGTCTGCATGCTTCTGAGATGAACAACAAGATATCATCTACATACCTATTGTAGAGAGTGTGCACTGGCTGGTCTATAAATTTTAGCTCGTTTTTCCAGATGATACGTGTATACAGACTACAGAGGGGTGCGACATGCAACTCATAGCTACAATTCATTGATCTGGACAGTAGTATATCCCTTCAATGTAAACTTGCACGTATTTCGTACATGCTAATATGAGTTCTTTGATGTTATTGGTGTCTGTAGGGAAATCAAAAAACTCATTTTTGATGAGGTCACACAAGATCTCCGTTGTCTTATCCAGTAGTATGTTTGTAAAAAAAGGATGAGACGTCAAGCGAGACAATTTTATTTTGTAGGATGTTATTCCCCTTCAGTTCATTTGCTAGTTCGAAGGAGTTTTTGATAGTGTTTCCGTTTGTGATTCTCCGTATGGTTAATTCTCAAGCAATCAAAACAATAATGATCAGATCTCAGACATCACTTTACAATACTGCGACAATGACCTTTACATGCAAAAACGCACACACACAAACACAAACGCATACACTCTTACTAACCAGCCAAAACAAGAAACAGAAGTAAAAGCGAGTCAGATTTGTTACCACTAGCATAATCAATTGAAAATCCAGAATGTATAAAAATGTATGATTGTATGGCGATGATTATTATTCAGGAAATAAATGGCCTTTATCCACTTTGTTATTAATGTTTTCTTTCTTCCTAATTAGAAATATACTGTGCACTATTAAATGCCATGGACATTATCCTTCTTGTAATATTTGAACTATGTTGCTATTTGGTCCATAACACCTAATACGCAATTGAACCATGCTGATGTTTTATCCCAATGGTCACAGTAGATACTGTGGTTGTTAATACTTCTGTCACCTGGCTCTTGTGGCACAGTATAAGTCTTCTGCCACTGACGCTTAGGCATAATGGGTTTAATATCGCATCTTCAGTTTTGTGGTGTGTGCGCTTTATTTCTTGAAACCTTAACTCAGTTTTAATACTCGCAATTTCCGAATAATATGAAGCGCCGATTGCTACGTCTAGTCGGACAACTTTTAACCATATTGATATATTTGCTTTGTTTGAGCTGTACTAACCTGGCAATAATGGTGTTATTGTGACAACTTTCGCTTTATTAGTGCCATAGTATCCTGAAAAAGCTCATATTTAATTTCTTTTTATTTGTAAATTTTGGCAAACTCTTCCCGAGATCTGGCACCAAATTTTTCAACGGATCTCAATTTGAATTCTGCATACGGAATTAAGCTCTCATGTGCTAGGCGTGCGATTGTTATATTGCAGGTAAAATTTTGTAGATTTAAATCTGGCAAATCCCAAATGATATAGGTTTACATATTGCTTCATCTTAAGGTCGGGCGTCATCAATACATATGTTTATGTAATTTGGGTCCTTTACGCCAATTCAGTCTGAGTTCAAAATAACACTGTGAGCAGTACAACCCTTCAAACCATAATGAATGCAAGTACATGCACTAAATTATTCATTTTTATCTAACGCATAAACCAGCTGTTCGACAATAAACTTAGAAACCATTTTACAATAAATAAAAATGTTTCGAAATCACCCACAACTAAATAGAAGTTTGCTTGCATAACGCGTGCGACTTTATAAAAAAATAAATGTAATAAATACTTTTTATGTATATTATTATTCGATGATCGCCTTTTGTGTCAGACAACGATTTAAGTCATTTTTACTGCATTATTTTACTCTATCTAGGTAATATAGAACAATCTGGTTTGTTTAACAATAACTGTTTGCGCGGGTGTTGGTAACAATTCTTTAAATCAAGTTTGCGAGCTTGAAGTAAACACCAATCCCATTGTATTTAACCAGTCGTCGAACAACATAACAGTAGTTTTGTTATGTTGTTCGACGACTGGTTAAATACAATGGGATTGGTGTTTACTTCAAGCTCGCAAACTTGATTTAAAGAATCTGGCTTGTTATTTGGAGATGCAGAAACAATATATTACATTTTCCAGAACCGAAAATTGTATCTTATAATTGTTATATGTAATTTCATATAAATTGCTTTAGATTAAGAAAATGATTAATGAAAATGATGAGGTTCACTGATTTATAATCAAGTGTTTCCAAGTCCAGATACGTATATTTGGATTTAAATTGATGATATGGATTATATTTCGTGGCATTTTAATCAATTGCACTTACTCATTCAAGTGATTTAGTTGTAGACCGATGAATGGGTGTCACTGATTCGAATCAAACTGGTGGATTATACAACAAGTTGACAAAAATGAAATCAGCCGTGCTGAAGGCTTTCTTTCACATCAGAATAATTTAAAAGTTTGCATCCAGGAAGCATCTGTTTTAATCATTGTTTTTTTGGTTATCCTTCTACGTTTATAACATAGTCGAAACGTTGATCTTCATTTAACTTATAATGTATTCTGCTAGTCATCTTAAAATGAAGTAATTAACCTAATGCTCAAGCTCACATTTTAGATGGATTTGAGAAACTTATGCAAAATTAGATTTTAACTCGTGAGTCGTTAAGTAATATGAAGTTCAGAAATGTTTATCGATCAAGAAGCACTTGTTGAAAAGCATTGTTATATATGTAGGCTTTTCCTAGAAATTGAGGTAACGGTCATGTGTTTAAATCTATTCTATGAACTTCAGATAAACAAAAATCCATTCCTTTTAACCTGTTACACGAAATATCCAACCTAAGGCCAGTAAGCAACCGCACAAACAAGAATTCATAAGGCTTCTCAATATATTAATCGGATCAAATTTCAACTCAGTAGTCTGAGTTATCCGTCTTTGATAGCAAAAATTGCCATGATGGCGTACTTCACTGAGAAATATAGAACGTATGTTCAACTTAATAGGTGTTACTGCAAATAATTGGTAATAAGAAAAGTTTAGCATATATCGTTAAAAAAGTAGAAACCTGTTAGATCAACTTTATAAAACAAATGTTATTTTTTAAACACATTTTTGGACTACTGTATAACACAATAATATGCGCACATATCTAAACATTTGGAAAGTTAGGATAACCGGATAAACATTATACGTTTATTCTGCAATGTCGTAAAAATTGGATGTTTTGGTGTAAAAGGGCTAAAAAGCGAGGTAATAATTTGCTCATTATCAAACAATAGCTAAAAGAGCATTGTTGTATCGCAAAAACAACGAATGTTTAAATTTACAACCCCACAAAGAATGTGTTTGTCCGCAAGTACATTGAATTGTAAAAGAAAAGCATTTGCATTAGCAATAAAACTGGCTGATATACACGGTTTTGTTTATTTATCCACATAATTACTCCTGTTGTTTATGAAACTTTATAAAACGTTTTGTTAGAAATTGAAACGGAAGGCTAACGTCACTAATTATTCCACAAAAAGAACATTAAGACTGAAAAAGTCCATTTCATATTTGTAGAATAAATATCTAAATAATGACGATTATATATTTTTAGCACATTTTCGTTTTAATATGGGCGATATTTTAACATTGTTAATGGTTTTTATATTATGTGCTGGGCACTTAATAAAAAATTAGTTCAAATATGACCAGAAAGGTAAACCAAAGACAGCATGAACGGAACGTATAACCCCTTGCACATTCCTTTCGTGTTTACTGGCGACTAATCAGTACGACCGGCATTACGACTTTTATTAACAATATATTTTGGTGATGAATGTGTGAAAATAGGACATTACAATTTCCTTTATGAATGTGTAAACCTAAAGTAATGAAGCTAACATCATATAAAGTCTTCGACAATGCGACTTCAAAGACAACTCACAATATGTAGCATTTACCATGTCCGTGTACGGTACCAGCATTATGGCCATTGTTTCAGTACTTGATACCAACATTATAGGTACCAAAATTTACATGGTAATGACACTATAGTTGTCGAGTCGGAACCTGGTCCCAACGCAATGGATTTGAATGTAAGCTTAATTTCACCAAAATTGAGAATTACAACTATTTCTGAATACAAGTTACTCGAGCAAATCCTTATATTCTGGCCTTGATTGATATCCATTATCACATTTCGCGGTAATCATGACATCATTTAATTAAATATATAACAGTTAGATACTGTTTGTTGCAGAGAACTAATATATATATAATTTTGTATTAAGTGTTGTGCATCTAATAGTTGTCATACCAATTTTAATTAAATTTAGCATAATTTGAAATCCATTGTGTTGGTACCATGTACCGACTCGGCAATCAAAGTGTTAGTACCTGTAACTTGTCGGCAACTACAGTGCTGCTATTGGGTGCTGACACAATAGCCGTAGTGTTAGAATCCTTTACAGGCTTGGTATTTGTAATATTTAGTGAGTTGTCTTTGAAGTCGTATTGTCCAAGACTATATGTAATTAGCTTCACTAATGCAGGTTTGCTCATTCCTGTAGGAGATGGTATAGTCATATTTTTCCACATTCCTCACTCAAATATATTTTTGGTAAAGAGCGTAATACCGTATCCTACTGATGAATTGCCAGTAAGTACGAAACCAATGTGCACGAGATTAAACTCTCCGTTCTTGCTGTCTTTGGTTTATTATTTTCGTCATATTGGAAATAATTTGTTACAGGGTGCGCAACACATAATACAAAATTGCATATACATTAGTTCTCCGTCTCAATCAGTATCTAATTGTTAATCGATTATTTTTCAATAAAATGGACAGAAAAACTGCAGTAATTAAAAACCAATTTACAAAAATGTTTTATATCATTTGATTATTTTCACAAAAGTAATATTTGAAGCATTATAAATCAAATTGTTGGCCAAATTATTGCAAATTATATTTTTATAAATAATAGCAAAGCTACAAAACTATTAAATATTTTTCATATTTGTATAATATCAATTTTTTTCTAAAGAATCAAGCTATTTCCATTTTGTATTCTACATCAAACTATTAAGTAGTAGCCAGGTTTGTTACCACTATTTGAAATCTCGATCCTGAAACTAAGATTCTTGTAGATAATACGAAACATTTTGTAACAAACACCTTTCTTTAAATGTAACGTTTCAAATTTTCAATTTTTTCTGGATTATTCATGATGGCGATGTGTTTTACAGCTCAAATAATCTTTAAGTGATTTGGCAGTACACGATTGATGGCATGTAAATTGGAAAAGTTATAATAGCTTCAATTTGGAGGGCTTTAATTTATTTTATATTTATGAATGGCACGTCGGAAATTTTGCCAAAGGTAGCAAATTATATTAATTTAATATTGCATAATTTATACATCTCCAATTGCGAAAAACTCTGACATGGAACTATTTGTTTAAGGCATGGCTGACGATTTGCCCATTTCTAACTAGTCTGGCTACTTCTAATTAATTTCCTTCTTTGAAAGTCTCCATAATCTAGTAGACGAATTTCATTTTATGTCAGATAATACCGACTAAAATAAATAATTAAATACTAACACAACAATTTATTTCAATTTAGTTTTCCAATTAGCGCTATTTGTTTTACAGAGATAGATCATAGCTGGTTATTTGGTCTTTTGCAGTGAGGCTGACATATCCATACATGGGCTAAGGGAATAATCAATTTTCTCGACTAATAATTTGTGATACATTATTTCGACATATTTGACAAAAACGGTTTATTGCGTGATGCGATTCATAAAACAAGTTATCCTACGAGGTTTTGCTATTTTATTTAACTTCTTCTAGTTTTAATAATTGTTACTGTTTTCAATAATTATTGAAAATATTAAATTTGTTTACGAAATTTTATTTAAAGCATGCCTCAAAGTTAATTTTGATGTAGATGCGAAAAAATAACAAATTAAATAATGTGTCACAAGGATAGAAACCCTAACCACGATTTAAATACAATGTAGTAAATAAATAATAGGTGCACCCTATTTTGTACGCGTTAATTTCAAAGCTAAAAATGTGAACTACATTGTGCTGGCTGATTCAAATAAATTAACATTGCTTGCGTATTGGATGACTTTGGCTCCAGGAATTCATTGTAAAAATTATGTCATATTTAAAATTTGATTCAAGATATATACAGTATATTGTAATTAGTTCTATTCGAGTAAATATATTTCCAAATTTGTTAATGAATACCAGAATATTGCATCAAACAAGCCGTTCAAAATAAATAATATTCAAAGAATGCATGCGCGGCAAATGTAATAAGTATATGTCAATTTATATATGATATAAAAAAATGACCGAAATAGTCATGTAACAAAAAGGTTGATCAGGTAGCAAGAAAGAATGAATTGAGAAACAGATAATGAAATGTTCTTTCAAAAATTTTAACAGAAAATGAAATTGTTAAATATTTACGAAATACGTTTCGAAACTATTCATTTCTTTCGTTTTTGTTTACTTTTGTGCTAATATCAGGCAGAGCGCAACGGCTGGAGTGGGCTTGCTTGTGGTTTCCCATAATTCTCTAATTTTAAAAGGAGATCGGGTTTATTTTGTTTTTATTTTTAGATTCTCGTGATTTCTTGTCAGATTTCATCTCTTGGGTACACCTGGAATTGAATTACTCAATTTTTTTGTAATTTACCTACGTATCCCAAGGACTTACTTTTGGCTCATCGGATTGTTCCCTTTTTTATAGACATTTATACCCATTTTTCTCTCCCTCTCATTGCAATCTACACTTTATCTGCTTTTTTTATCTCACTCCAACATGGACCAGATTTTATCGCCAGCCCTCATCTCCCCGTTCTTAACCCAAAAGCTAATCTCCAATCTTGCTGACTTCCAGCAACAAATGGTTGATTTCACAGGACTAAATGAAATTATAACTGAAGACCTTTTAATTTCCACCCTGCAGCCCCACCAACTGCGTCAGGCTAACGAGATTTTGGACGATGTAGCGAGCGAGGCTGCTCTGCGAAACCACATCAAGCGCAACCTCTTTTTCTGGTCTCCACGCTCCCCTCTCTTAAAGGACGACCTGGCCTCGGATCTCATCAGTCAACAGGGAGATAACTTCAGCCACCTCAAAAAGAGGTCTCTTCGGGAAAAGGTCAAGTTTTTGTGCTTTCTTTACAAAAAAGATTCTCTGAAGACGAGCTTAGTCATCTCAAATCGCAATCACCCCTATTATCGTCTCGCGAAGTCAAATTAAAGCGTTACTGCACGCTAATACAAAGGACAATAGAGAAAGCTCAGATTCCTCAGCCAGACACCATTCCCCCTCCTACAGCTAGTTACGCCTTTCCGGGCTGGAGCAAACCAAAGAAACGCCGTTCACTTTACAGCAGCATCCTCGGCGATGCCTCTTCCTCTAGACCCTTGCTGCTGACCACCTCCCGGTTTGAAGGGCTTCCCTTCACCAATAGCCCATACTCCACCTCTGTACACCCCACATTATCAAGCTTTACCGTATCGTCGTGGCCGACCACACCGCGTAAAGCCCCAAATAACGGACCCTCTCCCCTATCTCCTCTGACAGACCCACATGCCCACGTCATATCACTTTCAAGACCGGTTCAGAGGTCCAGAATCCGAAAAAATATAAGACTCCCAAGTCCATGCAGGATATCGACTCAGCCCCATCAACTTCAATTCCCCTTTTGCGAACCACATAAACCGCACCCAGGATAGTTGCGTCTCAGCCCCTGATCAGATCATGTCCCCTCCCACCCCACCAACGTCGCTCCAGAGCGTCCCCTCGAGCTCAGATAACTCGCCTCCTTCCTGCTTTCAAATCCTCCGATTACCTCACCCACACGACAAATGTAGGACAAAGGAGATCCAGATTGACACTGACCACTCCATTCTCGTCAACGAGCAGTCAGTCACCCTCATCAGCCCTCGATCTCGTTCCGGCCCGTGCGGAAAGCCCCCCTTGCTTCTCATCCCTGGTCTAACCATCTTTCCCACAGATCACTCTCGGCAATTCTTATTAACTGTAGATTGCTTAAGCCAAATAACAATCAACTGCAAGCATTTCTATCCTCTAACGAGCTAGACATTTGCTTTCTTGTTGAAATATGGCAGTCCCCTTCCATACACTGCTATGACCTTTTCCTCATCCATGGTTACACTTTCCTTCCTAGTGACAGAACTCTCGGTCGAGGAGGGTGGGCTGGCTGCCTATGTCCGATTCTCTCTCATGCCCAAACGCTTGTCTACACCAAACTCACTAGGATTAGATATTTTCTCATCGAGAACACTCGCCGGGCTCAACTTTTGTCCACTTTTTCTATCAGCACTCCGATGGTTACGTCGTTATGGGCGACCATGACCTCCCCATGCTAAACTGGAAAAATCTAACTTCTGAAAATCACCCGCTACTTCGGCTCTTCGCAGATAACCTACTAAATCATTTCGTGCACTTCCCTACCCGAAGGAAAAACCAACCTGACTGTATCCTCTCCAAAAAATAGGTGACCCATGTCCAATCTCGTGATATGTTCCTTAATGTCGAACACTCCTTCCTTATTCCTCTTTTATCCTTTATCCCTAGAGAGGGCACTCAATCATTCAGACGATTCACCAACTAGTAAAAATTTCGCCGTCTCTGTGACGCCGTTAACTGGAGGGATCTTTTTCTCTCTGACAACTTCTTCTCATGCTTTTCCGAAGTCCATAAAATCTTATACTCCCTCTTCAATTCTGCCACCTCTACTCAACACATACACGCGACAACCAAATTGAACATCTTGCTTAAGACACGCGACAACCTTGCTCGCAACTATAGACTACGCACATCATCACTTGATTGCGCTCTCGCACTGCGACGTATCGATGAGCACATTAAACAGATTAACAACAAACAAGCGCTCAATATCGAGAAACGCGACTGCACGGCTCCTAATTCCCAGAGGAAGTTCGCAATCATCAAACACCAATTGCTACAAAAGTCCAAAACCTCATATATGAACTTTTCTCGGTCGGACGACTCCTGCTTTGCCGAAGATTATTTAAATTATCTCCTCGACTCCTTCTCTACTCCCACTCCGCCTGTTGAGATGTTAGACAACGGAGATGCTGAGAACCTACGCTGGTTCAACGTTTCACTGATCTCCGTCGCTCAAGCAATTAAAGACATCAAATCTAAACACCAATTTGATCAATACGGTGTCTCGGTCAGCATGATAACACTTCTTGGCTGGAATCTCTTCTCTCTGGTTTCCGATGTTAATAACGATGCCTCGAAACTACCGTTCTTCCCTCGGAATGGCTTGATTCGACGATCCCTCTTATCCCAAAAATGTCACTTCGTCGATCTCCTCATTCAAAGATCTCCGCCCAATTACTATCGTCCCTTCTTTCACTAAAATCTTCGACAGGATCTTATACAACCTAATCTACCCTTTCATTAAGTCTCAGGACAACTTCTATCTCCTCGTCGATCAACATGGCTTCTTGTATGTCCGCTCCTCTTCCACTAACTTAGTTGGTGTCCTTAATCACTGCTATTCCTCTTTCTCCAAATGTCATGAATGCAATCTCCTCTTCCTAAATATATCCAAGGCTTTTGATTCTTTGTCATTTTCAGCAATTTTATCCGCCTTATTGAGAAACGGTATCTACGGCAACGTCCTAAATCTTATCAGTTACTATCTCCAAAACCGATGCGCAACTGTAAAAGTCTTAACTAGTCAGTCGAGGCCAGCCCTTATCCGATCTGGAATTCCCCATGGCTCCGTACTTGGTCCTATTCTTTTCAACCTTACACTCGCGCAGGTACAGGTTGAAGACAACCTTTTCAAGCTGTTTAAATATGCGGATGACATGGTGATAGTATTCAGCCACCCCACAGCCTCCAACTCGTCCTTACCCCTTATATAAGAGCTTTTATAAATTTAGAAACGATAAGAGAAGTTCTTTACTTCTAAAACTGTTGTAATTGCAAGTCGTAATGATCAAACAGAAATGCTTGTAATAAAGAGATTTTTTAAATTTTTTGTATTTTTGTGAATTATTGTTGAGCGATAACAAGCGTGGTTAAAAGCAATTTGGAAAGATTCTTGTACACATATATGATGAAAAATAAAAAAATGAAATTCGAAGACGACATTTAATGACTAAGCTTTTTAGAAATATTCAAATTAATTATTATGGAAACCAAAAACTGATAAACTTACAGCGAAACTAGGAATCTCTCTATTCCTCCCCTTTATGTGGAAAAATGTTATGTAACACAAACCAATTTATTTGTCCTGCTCAGTATCGTAAATAATTTGAAGTGCTATAAAAAAATTAAACAGAATTTCTATTGGTTTATCTGGAAATCTAGCAATTAATAGATCAATTTTATTTTGTGACTTGGTGCAAAATGAATGTAGAAACATCTTATTGTCTATGAGAGTATCAACTGTCCCTCTTTATTTTTTAAATAATAAGTTAATTTTAAAATTTTATAATTATCCATAAAAATTGTCCAACAGGACTAAGAAAAATGCCAACATATGCTTTAATGATGTTAAACTTTTATTGGAGGAGACGCAGTAAATGAAATAGTTTTTTAGCCCTAACTTCAACACAAAGTTAACAAATGTTTGTCCAGAGACCGTTGTAAATTGCTTACAATAATAGATAAATACACGCTTGTAAACATAGTTTAACAAACCCAAATAATAGAAATATTAAATGCTGTTTTTCCAGCAGAATCGATAGGATATTTTAAACCACACAATTTACAGGAGACTATAATTTTCCAAAAAATCAAAAAGATGAACAGACTTACATATAGAACTGAAAATAATCTATGAATAAAATAATTTTTCTAGATTTGCTAATACAAAGATAGTTACCGACAAAGAAATTATTGGAAGAACGGAGCATATCGCAAACGATAACTTTAAAAGTACAAAGGAAAATATAAAGTTACGAATAATTCTAATAAAATGCTCCTAAACGGATCATTAAAGTGCTTCTATCATATTCATTTTTTCTTTTGAAAATAAGTAAATGAGGTACTCGATGAAATAGTAAGTCCATAATATCAAATAAAAACCTCTGCGGGAATTCACGCATGAATAGCTTATCCCATCAGATAAATTTGAAACTTCCTGGCCTTTTTATTTAGATTTTGTTGAGTTTCTCATTTAGAGTTATTTTTATATTAACTCAAGCTTTTTCATAAATAATCACTTTCACTATATATTTATATATATTTCATCTATAATTATCGTAGATTATATTTAATGTCGTTGCTTTTAATATTGGGGCTGCGGAATCTATATTCCTTTTATTTAATAACTGTGTCTGAGATGCCTGATATGTGCTTATAAAATTATTATGGTGTTTGCTAAGACTTGAGCAAACAGATATGACTTCCTACACCATTGGTTTGATATAATATATGTAAGATCGAGGTATCGATACTTTATATAATATAATCATTTCAGTGCTTAAATGAAATCCAGTAAATTGAAATTACAATATATGGCAGGCTTAAAATTACGATCATTTAGCAGATCTATTTATCAATGAATTAAACTATGAAGGATGAGCATAATTATACGTTAAATAATAGCAAAGTTGAACACTGTATACGTCAAGGTGCACGGTTAATTTTAAGTTCTAATCTGAAATTATAAATCACGACATGAATAAATAATGAAAAACATATTAATGGCTAGTTTTTATTGATGTATTTTTTAATTGTAGTGATGTATAGTGACGTTAATGTTGGTAATCAAGGAGAAAGTTTTCAAAACAACACATTTCAAAACTTCTCACTTTATCGATAGCATATTTTAAATCTGTTTCATTAAGTCATAATAAAAGAATCAATACCTAATTGAATCAACGATAAGTAAAAATGCACGATCATAAGACTAATCAGACAAGCGATACATTTATGAAAATACTTTTCTCAATGAGATACAGTTTAAATGGCTTGACGGAGGACCAGAGTTACAGCTTTCCTAGTCTTTATTTAAAACAACTCAAGTGTTAATGTGTAAATGTCAAGAAGACTTAGTTTGTAAACTTATTACAAGAAAGGCCTGTGCGATCGAATAAATAAGTTCATCTGTATTTCCGATGTAGTCTAAATAAGAAGCATGTCTTATAATATTTCTAGCAAGTAAATGAATTTCAGTGATCATCCACTTGTATTAAAAATGTCGACAGTTAAACGTTATCTATTCACATTACAGAAAATGGTTTTCTAAGCGTCGTAAGGTAATGTACGCCTCATGAAATTTGCTGAATACGCGATTCCTCCTCCATATCCTATTGAATGTTGGCCTCTTGATTGTAGTTGTTTTACATTCGTTTAAAGCATATCAAAATATATAGATTCTCTAAAATACCAAGTCATCTATGGTTAGCTAATGGCTTTGTGACGACCCCATCCGATGATTGATAAGGAGCTAATCGCATCCTTGAATTCGTGTTGGGTACATGTTGAACCAGAATTAGCTAATAATGGAAGTACATTGCATCAACATAGTATCCATCACAACACACTTTAGATAGTATGCTGGACATACAATCGAGAAATTCATTCAATATTGTTAATATATCAACCAAACGGTTGCAAAATCGAAAAATATTTTTCTGAAAATCAATGCACTGATAAAATTAATGTTAACTCACAATAAAAAACAATTTCTATTTCCATAAAATAATTATTTAGAATATAGTGTTTAGTGAGTTTTCCAGGTTCGAGTACCAGTATGGTTGCTAATGTATGACACCCGTATTAAACTATATTATGTTAAATCACTATGTGCGGTCCACATTTTTTAGTTTAATAAATCCATTGCTTAGTTAAAATCTGGTAAATTGAAAATTATATACTTGGCAGACATAAAAATCATAATTAATTGGCAGAAATGTTTACTATTGTATAAAACTATGTTAGATGAACATTATGATACGTTAAATGATAGACGAAGACGAGCGCAGATTAGATAAATTTGTACATTAGACATAAATATCTAATATGACAGTTTAATACACGATATAAACAAATAATTAACAACTTCATATTAGATAGTATATATAAATATAAAATGTAACCATCGTTAAGTACAATTTTACTGCTTGTCATATGAGAATATCGAATAATTTTAAAATAACACGTTTCGAATCGTCGCCATTTGTCCACAGTAAAACGGTGACAGAAATTTATTCGAAATAAGAGTATCAATACTAAAATGAATCAACTATACTTAACATAGATGATTTTTGAGTCTGCGCATACAAATTTAAATAAGGCTCCTTTTGCTTTCTTTGTTGATATTCTATGAAAATATCAGATGGTAACAATAAACAGATCAAGACCAAAATGTGAAAAATACAATTTTACGTGCATTTCTATAAATCGAAATTTCCGTTATCTGAAGGATAAACTAAACGCAGCATGAACGGAAAGTATAATTTCATGCATATTTGTTTCGTGCTTACTGGCGACTCATCAGTAAGAACCGGTATTACGCCCTTTAACCACTACATATTTGGTCAAAGAATATGCAATAATAGGACGGTACAATCTCCTAGACGAATTTGTAAACCTGCAATAGTGAAGCTAAAATCACACTATATAATATATATACCGAGTCTGTATCGTCCTATTATCCCACATTCTTGACCAAAATATATCGTGGTTAAAGGGCGTAATACCGGCTCCTACTGATGAGTCGCCTGTAAACACGAAACGAATGTGCATGAGGTTAAACTTTCCGATCATGCTGCCTCTGGTTTTTCCTTCTGGTCACAACTGAACTAATTTGTTACTAATTTCCTTTTCCCCATATAGCATATATATTAGTTTTCCGCAGCAAATAGTATTTAATTGTTATATATTGAATTGAATGATGTAATGCTTACCGCGAAATGTGATAACTGATATCGATCAAAGCCAGAGTGTATGGATTTACTGGAGTAACAGGTGTTCAGAAATTGTTGTAATTCTCAATTTCGGGGAACTAAAGCATAAATTGATATCCATCATGTTGGTACCATGTACCGACTCGGAAACCATAGTATTAGTACCATGTACCTTTTCGGTACAATAATGTTGGTATCAGTTACTAACACAATAGCCATAGTGTTAGTATCCTTTACAGACTCAGTATATATATTATATAGTGTGAGTTAGCATTGAAGTCGCATTGTCGTTGACTTTAGATGATGTTAGCTTCACTATTACAGGTTTACACATTCGTCTAGGTGATTGTACCGTCCTATAATTCCACATTCTTCTACCGAATATATAGTGGTTAAAGGGCGTAATACCGGCTCCTACTGATCAGTCGCCAGTAAGCACGAAACGAATGTGCATGAGATTATACTTTCCGTTCATGCTGCCTTTGGTTTATCCTTCTGGTCAAAACTGAACTAATTTGTTACTAGGTTCGCAAAACCTAATACATACTTGCATATATATTAGTTCTTCGCAACAAACAGTATTTAACTGTAATATATTGAATTGAATGATGTAATGCTTACCGCGAAATGTGATAACTGATATCGATGAAGGCCAGAGTGTATGGTTTAACTGAAGTAACAGGTGTTCGCAAATTGTTGTAATTCTCAATTTGGGTGAACTTTAGCATAAATTTATATCCATCAGGTTGGTATCATGTACCGACGCAGAAAGCATAGTGTTAGTATCCGGTACTCATCGATTTAAAAAAGGTATCAGTTACTAACACAATAGCGATAGTGTTAGTATCCTTTACAGACTCGGTATATATATTATATAGTGTGAGTTAGCGTTGATGTCGCATTGTCGTAGACTATATGATGTTAGCTTCACTATTGCATGTTTACACATTCGTCTAGGAGATTGTACCGTCCTATTATCCCACATACTTCACCCAAATATATATTGGTTAAAGGGCGTAATACCGGTTCCTACTGATGAGTCGCCAGTAAGCACGAAACGAATGTGCATGAGATTATACTTTCCGTTCATGCTGCCTTTGGTTTATCCTTCTGGTCACAACTGGACTAATTGTTTACTAGGTTCGCACCACCTAATACATACTTTCATATATATTAGTTCTCCGCTACAAAGAGTATTTAACGAGGAAAGCTTATTAAATATAATGGATATTTAAGTTTTTGCACGAAACTCCATATATGAACATTTAATATTGATTAATCTTGAGAAAAATGCAGCTTCTGAGGAAGTAGGATAATTAAATGATATTATAAATTTTTCAGGATGTCCATATTATATAATTTTACGTACTGCGAAGATATCTGACCGCCTGAATCCAGTGGCTTTTCAATTTTCTAAACGAACTGTAAACTTGCAATTAAAAATAATCGACAAATACGTGTAAACTCATTGCCGTCTTAAAAACGCCTATTGGAAGGTACAAAACGTTCCCAGAACAAAATTTTGCAACAGCAGAAAGGCTCAAGCAAAATATTAATATTTAGATACTTTTTTCTCTCATAAATAATATATATGCAATAGTTCTGCCCACTTCTTACCAAAATTCGTTTAAATATGACCAGAAGTATAGACCAAATACAACATGATCCGAATGTATAATCTCATATTCACATTTTTTTCGTGCTTATTGACGACTTGTCTGCAAGAACCGTATTACGCTCTATGCTTATTATATATTTGTTTGAGGAATGTGAGTAAATTAGACGATAAAATTTAATATAAGAATGTGTAAACTAGTAGTAGTAGAACTAACTTCACATAAAATCTTCGATAATGCGACTTCAAAACCAACTCACTATAATATATATATATATATATATATATATATATATATATATCAAGCCTTAGGAGGTATAACTTATTTGTAACGAGGTGCGGAACACCTAATACACAATTGCAAAATATTAACCCAACCACAGAAACAAAGTTCGGAGCTATTAATAAACAACAATCAATAGACACGTTGATATCTCCAAAATACGATCTATCAGCAAACAAATCATTGTTAAACTTGTTAGGTAATGAGTCAATTAGAGGCTTGGTACCAAAGTTAAACAAAAAGGCATGTAAAAAACCCGAATATATTGATCCCGTAGATCAAACTGCGGATATCCTTATATAAGTCTTTTATCAATTATTCTGCGTTTTATGCGAATTTTAGCAGGAAACCATGCCAAATCTGTTGCCCAATAAACCATATTTTGGTCACATTCGCTTCCAGTGGCTTAATGTGTCGTAAATGTGTTAATTAATGTCTGCCGTCGTGCAGCAAGCACACGCTATATAGGACGCCAAGAAATATTCGATGAATTTTTGCCTCTGGATGATGCCTATACATTGTTCACTCACAGTTTCGTTTTCTTAGGTCTGATGTCTCTCTTGGCTGAACTTTCAAGAGCTTGATTTTTCTTTTCTATGCTGATAGACATGCTCGTTAGAGCGCTATATCTAGTAGTGCGATAAATCGTTATCATGATGGTCTTACGCGATAGCAAATCCGAAAAAGAAATTTTTAGTTTGTGTGACCAATGCATAAGTCGTTCCATGGTATACAGAGGAAGCTCATCCAGTAATGGCTAGAGTTTGTATAATGCAGCAAACTCTTCCGTGGTTTAGCACTAAAGTGAAGTAATAATTTCCGTTTAGATTTGAAATACATGGGTTCCACGGACAATTCCATTTGCGCTTCTGAATAATAATTTAGAATTTCTTGAACTGCCAATCATACAATCGATTCTTCAAAATAAAAACCTTTCGCTCACACAGTTTTGTAAATTTTTTTGCACCAAAACTTTGGCGTTTCAGCATGTAGTACAGCGAGAGTATGCTTAAGTTCCGACAAAGAACGAATATATCCCAGTCGAGTAGCATGTTAACTTGAACAGATGCTTACGTGCAACAAACTTGGCTTAGTTGTCATTACATTTATCGTTCAAGTGATTTTGGTACATTGTGTGGATTTCCTCTGTGTTCACATTGGCCATTCCTCATCAACGAACTTAATTTTCACTAATTCTACCGAAGATTTCTGCCATGAGATTATACGTTCGACCATGCATAATTGGTTTATCCTTCTGGTCCCATTTCAACTAATTTATTACTAGGTACGTAATACAATTTCTACCAGCTGTTCTACCAAAGATTGAGAAATAATATTGCTGCTACAACATTGGTTTATTAATTATGCCTAAATATGTCCCTGTTTGCTTACACAACGCGCTCAATAGTATAAATATTTAAAAAACAACACTTAAGTTATTCTCTCTTGATATTTGGTTGCGAAGTCCAGTACTCTCTCCTGCTCTTCGCTGCTTTAGACATTCAGTTCTGGAGGTATTTATCTTAAATTAAATTCATTTTTAATGAAAGACATTACCAATTTTGCAGCTTAATCAAAACTACTGCAATATATCGCCTAGAGATATTGTAGAATGTCATCTTGATGATTTTGGGCCTCTAGAATGTGTATTGCAAAAAAATAATGTAGAAAAATTCCGGAACTCGAATATTATTCTCGGGCAAATTTTATATAAGCTTTAGCGCATAATGTTTTAATTGACTCACCCCTATTTTTGACTAAATATTTCATGCCGTTTTGGCAATTAGAAAAGGTTTAGTTTTGCGAGATTTTATTTTAGTAGATCTCGTGAATACATCAATAGAATTTGAACTTGGTTTTGAAGAGGCTTAAAATGTATTGATTGGAGTTCTTTTTAAATAAAAGTCGCTTTGGTTCTTTGATAGTAAATCTTGCAATCGCTTTATCTCCAGAGAAAGAATTTAGCCCCTTGAAGACAACGTGGACGCTATTAGAGATGTTAAGGAGCTTTAGGCACATTGCTAACTTCTTCAGTACATTGGAATGTTCAATTTAAATCTCCGTAATTTATCTGACTCAGCATATAACAGTTTTAAAACACATTTTATCAGGAGGTACTTTTCTTAACCTGCCTTTGTAATTAGTTGATGATTTGAAATATCTTTTAATTAAAAAACTTGCCGGTGAGCTCTTCCATTTTTGTAATAGTGATATCCTTTATATCCAACCTTGAATCTGTACTAGGTTTTGTTAGCGGACTCATATAAATACATGTCCAATGGTTCGTGCGAAATAGTTCCATGCAGTAGGAAAACATTCTAAGCCAAAATGCATGTATGAGTAGATAAAATATCCTGTATAAGTTTATTCTAAAATCTGTTTGAATAAAATAGTGCCAAACACTAATTATACGATTTCTAGCATCTTTGGCAAACGTTATTATGTGTTTTCAAAATGCGGCTCCGTATTACAAGGATTTTAGATAACATCGGATCCATTCAATAATATTTTAAAATTACAAACTTATCTTATAATAATCTATATTGTTTATTGTTAACATGCTATATTCATAAAAAGAAAGTTCCCTAAAAATAAATCGATTTTCCTTCAGCAAACTAATCGCTTCGCTAATAGTATCAATTGCATAAAGTCCAACGCTTTTAAAATAGTAATGAATACTAACATGGCATCCATTTTTCTCATTCAGATTTGGGATAAAAAATCAAATGGGTTGGATATTCATAAAAAATAGTCCGCCTTTTTAGCCCCTAAGTACTTTATCACAATTAAGTTGTTAGATACTGCCCATGAGATCTATCATTAAACACTCAATAATATTCAAAATAGTTACGATATTAGACACTTATCTGTAATCATTACAATTCGTTAGTCGAAAATTTCTAGGCATGGATACATTATAACTGTTAGAAAACTAAATGGCAAAAAGTCATTACTAAAAAATTCTTTTGCAAATAAGCAGAGACAAATTAAGTAAAAAATGGAACATTATTTCTAAATGAACATTATCCTTATTTCGATAGGATGTTCATCATAAAATATACTAACAACTAACATTTAACTGATAGCTGCTCTTTAAATCAAGTGTGCAAGATTGAATTAAACACCAATCCTATTAAATGTAACCAGTCGTTGAATGACCTAGCAAAACTACCGCAATTCACACGCACTGACGCGTATCGACATTCCATTATCATCATCATAGCACAACAGCAAACTCACTAGCGAGGATCAAAGCGCAATGTATATATAAGGAAAGCAAAATTTGATATTCGGCTTTCAATTCTAATAGTCGCGCATACATTTCACATGATTGTAAATGTCGACTGCAAAATTTCTATGCCTTCACGTACATTAACTGTTTGCAGCTTTTGCCGCACATATATATGCATATTTATAGGCAATACAATTAAATAATAATTGCTGACCGGGTGGTGGTGACAATGTCATGTTCACACGCGTTTTGATTCTGAAAGAGACGATCTTCTATCACGCAGTATTTTGACGTATTTGATTAATGAAAGGTAAATTCGTCCATTTGAATGTTTATTGAAAGACTGATCGCGTTATCTTCAAAAAAGTCTTTGATAGCGCGATCTCAAAACCAATTCACTATATTAAATATAAATCGAACATGTAACGGGTACTAACACAATGGATTTCTCGATAGTTTAAATTTTAAAAATTGAGAATTGAACCGAATACCAAAAATATTTCTCTCCAAATAATGTAAACATTCGATCCACATCCTTTATCACATTTTGTGGTAATCATAACATCGTACATTTAAATAAAAGCAGATAAATAAATTCAAGCGAGATACTATTATGTATTCAGTTCTGCAATACGTATTGTGTGCCTAATAGCACATAAGGTCAAATATAAAAGAAGGACAAACCAAGTTCAGCATGTAGCAAAAGTTGTCTCTTCTGTACTTATGGGTTTATCGTTACTGGTGACTCTTTAGTAGAAGTTGGTATTATGCACTAAACCCATTATGTATTAAATTAAGTCGTGTCTATATTTGGACAGTACTGTAGGGGTATTTTGCGGGGTTGCTATCTCCCTACATTGAACTGGTGGCGGTTGCGGAGATCCATGCTTATGATCAATTCCCGGCCTTTTCCCGATTGGTGATGTGAGAAGGCTAATTCGAATGATCACATATGTATTGTACACAATTTTGCATGGAAAATTCATAGTTAGTCCATATTGACCGTGCTCTAGACGGCAACAAAACGAAATACTGTTAACACAATTGAATGCCTTATACACAAGTCACAGTTAAACAAAATTGTTCGTGCTCTAGACGGCAGCAAAACGAAACACTGTTAACAAAGTTGAATGTCTTATACACAAGCAATTATTCTTTCACAAATGTCTGAATTGTGATGAATACATGTAACCGATTGAAAATATATGATGATATAAATAAAGTCACTGGTAAAAGTTGTCACTGATGATGAATAGACTAAAATCGTGTAAAAACTTTCAATGAAAAAACTTCACAAATAATTAATCCACTGTTTGCTATGGTTTTAACTTATTTAATTATAATAATCCATTGTACTCTGAAATTCGGATAGGTAGAATTAGATACGAACAGTAAATCACTTGTATAAACTGCGAATAATCCAACGAAGAGAAGTAAATTCCACTATGACACTATAATCCACCGCATGTTCCCTGCGTATTGCGCACGGGTGTGTATATTTAATAAACAAAACCCTATTAATTACAATTAAAATTGCAGTTCAAGAAATCTCAATTAAAACTGCTTGAAACTAACAGAGATTGTTTCTAAAATCACAGTTAAGAGAAATATTGTGTAAAAACAGAGTTAGATTATTTGACCTCAAAGAGCTTTCTATTTGTCAAATTGAACACCGTTGGGTTGTAACGCGGAGCCGCGTGTTACAGTATATCAGATTTGTGTAAAATTATTGAAAGTATCATCATGTGCGGGACAAATGCTAAAAGAAACACGGATCAACACCGTCTAAATAAGAATAAACGACAATGGAGACAACCTCGATTATTCAGTCGATATTATCCCTAAAATTGGTGCTACAATCACCAAAATTATTTTTATAATTGTCAAAGTTGCCTGTATTGTTCGGAGAAATTACTAAAAAATAATTAATTAAGCTCCTAGCGCGCGGTTTGAAATAGCTCCAACTTTGTTGTATACTGAATTTGAGAAAATCGTTGCGGACCTTCAGAACTCCAGAAAGGTGATGAAGGATAAGAACAAGTTAATTAAAAATTAGATTTCTAAATTCGAAACTGATGTTGGTGTGTATGCAGCGAAATTGGAGTTAGCAGAAAAGAGAAATGAAACGTTAAACGCGGAAATTGGAGAGTTGAAGATAGATAAATTAAAGATTTATTTCAGCCATGGGTAGAGTTGAATGATATAACAACAGAAGAAGATACGTCAATAAAAATAATACATCAGGCGAAGAAATGCTAAATATATTGGCAAATGAAGTCTTGGCGAGGAGTAGTAAACAAGACCAGCTAAAATTATTTAATCTTGATAAATAGGACGTTGAGAAATTAAATGTTTTAATCAAGGACACGACGGAAGCTGATATAGCTAAATGTTATAGGGCGGAAAGCGATCTGGTTGCCCAAGACCTGTCGTGTTAAAATTATCAAAAAGGCCGACGAATATGCAGATTGAAGCCATAAAAACAGAAAGGTGAGCACCCTAATTTTCACAGCATACTTATTGGGCAGAACAAAACAGTTTCTCCAACGGGAATTGGTTAAAACGAAAGAGCTAAAGAACAATCAGGAGAAGAAACCATTTAATTCAGAGCACGCTAATATAAGGAGTTCATCAAGTGATTCAAAGAACAAAAAACGATGTATCGTTACTGAATGTATTTGACAGCGGGGAGAGGAGATATATAGTCTCAAAACTCAGCAAAAGAACAACGAATAAACCAACAAAGTTGAACCATTAAAAACTGATAACTGTTTAGATAAGTCGTATACTACATATACTTTATTTTATGCCAACTTTAGAAGTTTTAAGAACACCAACTTTTTTCTGCGTAATTTTGTAATAAGGAACGATTTTGATTTTATAATATTATCTAAAACTTGGCTAAACAAGGACATTGAAAACCGCAATTGTGTTATTCCTCATTATTCTTTATTTAGAAAAGACAGATTGCTGAATAAAAGAAGTGGAGGAGTACTTATTTATAGTAAATCTGTGTTAAATTTGAAAGTGTTACATAATAGTGAATATAGTACTGTCATTGATTTGTTATCTGTACAAATCGATAAACTGATCATAACCGCGGTTTACAGATCATCGTATGCTAGTTTATATGATGATCGAATATTTACCAAATTTTTCCAATCTATTTTGGACTGCCATGGTTATAATGCGGTGTTGGGCAATTTTAATAAGTTTCATGACTGTAAAATAATCAACTTTTTCTAATAATGATCTCAAGTTGATTATGAAAGTATCAACTAGAGGTTCAGAATGCTTAGAGAATGTATATTTAGAAATTGAAGCGGTGATCTCACACAGTTATAATGTTGTAAACTATTTCCAAGAATTGGATCACAAACAAATTATTTTACAATGGAACATTTTGTGTAACAAAACACAGAAACTTAATTTAGAGAATGTACACGTGAAATGTTGCAGAACCAATTGGAATCTTTTCAGAGAGTTAAGCATAATGAATTATTATGAAAGTTTTTATATTGTAGGATGTTTTGTAGTTATAGTAATAGCTTTTGCGGGGTAGCTGTCTATTTAGTAATGATTTCCTACATTTTCATGGTGGTTGTTATCCCCACCCGTTCCATGATTAGTTCCTGACATTTTCCGAAGGTGAAATAAGAAAACTCATCCGTTTTCAGACGTTTATTTTAGGTTAAGGATCACAACATGAATCAATTCACCGTTAAACAAAACGGACCGTGCTCTATACGGCAACAAAAATTATATATTGTCAACACAATGGAATGTCTTATACACTAGTAATTATCAGGAACACAATCGTTTGAATCGTGATGATTATTTGTAAATAATTGAAAATATATGATGATATATATCCAGACTGATTAGCAATCACAGATAATTATTCCACTGTTTGCTAGGTTTTGAATGTTTTAAATATACTAATCCATTGAACTCTGATGTTCTGATGCGTAGAATCATATCTGAACTGTTATTAATAGTGTAAGCTGAGATTAATGCAAAAAAGTCAATAAATCCATATAGGCACTTTAATCCACCACATGTTACCTGCATATTGCGCGCGGAGGTCGTTTATTCTTAAACAAAACCCTATTGTAACAACACAAATTAATTGCCGACATATTGTGTAAATTAAATTCAATTTTATTTACGTTGCACAAATGATAAAAAAGCGAAACTTGCTGTTAACCAATAGTGTGCAAGTAGACTATGGCATGGCTATTTAAGCACGGCAAATTTACCATGCAATTCAGTTGTCGCATTTGCCTTCTGCTTTGCGTTACGTGTGCGTGCTGTCGGCTGTCATCACCTATGCTGGTTATTCGATTGTCTTCACCAACAATTGGCAACATCCGTGACTCATCTTGTTGCTGTACAACCAGCGAGACGAGCCAATTAATGCAGAACTTCAACGAAGTTTCCACATCGAGATTATAAAGCAACAACAGAAGGAACCACAGCCAGAGTCAACCCAAGGCTCTAGGACATCTTCACACTGAAGGAACATTCTCGGCATTTGCCGGAGATCGCACGACCGGACCTGTTAAGGGCCCCTATCAAAACAATAACCCTATATCCATATCACTTTAACCGAGTTTGTAACGTCGTACGGCATTTGCTTAAAGCCGAGGCGTTTACACAATTGGCGACCGCGCCAGGATATTGAGTATTGTACTGGTTTTTGTATAAATAAAATTGGCTTTCTTTTTAATTTATTTGGGATAAAAATAGATTAACATTTGCGTTTACGTATTCTTTACTCTGGTCGTGGTCTTCTGGAAATTTTGTTGGGTATATGGTTGTCTCTAAATTCGTGGATTTCTGGTGAATTTTTTTGGGTATATGCTCTGTTTAACTTTCGTACGTACAAAACTGCACCGTACGTACTCGACAGGCTCAATTGCGGAAAATTTCAATTTTTGGAAGCAGTTACTGTGACGTGTATTGTAAAGGAACTAATTCATTTGTTTTCTGCGCTCATCCAACTGCGGGAGACCTTCAACTGTTGAAGCTGTTTGTGGGTAAGCGTTTCGTTAAAGTATATTTATACATTTTCATATTGCTTATAAATTTATGCTTTTTAAGATCCCGTAAGATTGTTAGAATGTCAGGTCCAATTTTAGATATTGATGTTCCTGTTTGGGATGGAGATAGTAAATAATTCTTTATGCACGTAGACTCCGCTTTCTACCCGTTTACTGATTATGGCAGTCATCAAAAACTGTCGAAGGTTTTTGCTAAATTATCTTCTGAATTGCAGTGACGGATTTAGCCGAAGCTTGAGGCCATTAGGAAGCTACCTAATCCCATTTTGGGCCTACAAAACGAAGTAGAATCCTTGCTTGGGCCCACAGAAACCGAGCAGATAATAAATAAATATGCGCAGTTAGACATGCCAAACCTTGTCCCCATCCTAATTTTGAGGGAATTACGGAAACGTTGGTATAAAACGAACATTTCTGACCATGAGGCTAAGGTTTTTTATTAACAATCTTCCACAAGCATTAAAACTATTTGCCAGACAACTTCCCAACACTCTCTCTATAGATGACTTATCTGAGAGATGTGAGTTAGAATATAGGGTTTTGGAACCCAAAGTGAATCCGTCATCCTTTTCTTCACCCCCGCAAGATGATAGACTCTCCTCTTTAGAGAGGACAGTGGCGAACATGGCTAAAGTTCTAGAAGGATTGGCCATTACGAAATCCGAGCTAAATCAACTGAATGCTCGACCCAAATTTATTCCTAAACCTAATTATAACGGTAGGCGGCGATCGAGATCCCCGCAATCCTTTAACAAATATGCCCCGAAAGAACTGGTGTTATAACCACCAGAATTTTTTTTATTCATGCCAAGTCTGTCTTTGTCGTTCCGAAAATTTCGAATGAGTGCCAATTTCCACAGTTGACGGAAAGGACAACAGACCACAGGCGCAACGGTGCATCAGGATCGGGAAATGTTTGGCGCAGGAAGTAGAAGACCGTACTTTCTGCACATCAACGGCATCAACGGCGCCACAGGGAAGAAGCCAACTACAATCCGACATCCCTGTCGACTCTTTTCGTCCACGCCGAATTTTTCACATAGAGAACCAAACGGACAACGCCGGTCGCAATCACCAGCCTACTTGTTTGCATGACCCGGCCAAACAGCCCAACGAGCTTCTGCACCGTCTTGATTTCAAAACTGGCGAAGAGTTCATCGTAGACACAGGTGCGGCAGTCTCAGTTCTAAAGGGTGATTCAATGGCCGAGATGTCGCTAGGCGTTCTTCTCGCAACAGCTACAGGCGAGCCCATACCAACTTATGGCTGCCAATACCGCACACTCAACATAGGTCTACGACGTGAATTTTCCCACAACTTCATCATTGCCAAGGTCTCACATAATATAATAGGCCTTGATTTCCTTCTAAATTTCGGCTCATTGTTGATCTTGCCAATCAAAAGATCATCGACCCCTCCACCGGACTTGAGCAAAGTTTTTGGACACTTGCCTCCGAGCGTTTGGAGTTACAGGTCATTCAGCCAACCCCAGTGCATCATTCAGCAGAGATATCAGCAGCTCTTCGAAAATACAAATCGCTTTTCGATCTTAACAAGTCAGAGCTACGAGTCTCCAACACGATGCATCATATCGTCACAGAAGGACAACCTATTGCACTCAAGAAGCGACCACTGGCTCCTGCTAAGCTGAAAGCTGCCAAAGAAGAATTCTCAAGGCTTTTGGAAGAGGGAATCATCAGACCATCGAAATGTTCATGGGCGTCACCACTGCACTTAGTCTCCAAATAAAACGGATCGTACAGAGCCTGCGGATTTACCGTAAGCTAAATTCAGTGACAAAATCTGATGCATATCCTATTCCAAATATTAACACCCTACTTGAAAAACTCAACGGCAGCAATTTCTTCTCAGTAATTGACCTCAGACAAGTTTACCATCACATTCCGGTAGCACCAGAGGATACCGAAAAACTGCAGTCATCACTCCATTCGGCCTTTTCGAATATCTTTTCATGCCTTTTGGACTTAAGTGTGCTACACAGACATTTCAAAGATTCATGGACAACATACTTCGCGACGACTCTGCTTATTTTATGTCATATCTCGATGACATTATGGTATTCAGTCCAGATTTAGAATCTCATGCGAAGCATCTACGAAATGTCCTCTCACCCTTATCCAACCACGGACTCAAGATCAATTGTGACAAGACGAAGATTGCAACTACATCCGTGGACTTCTTAGGGAATCGTATCACGCCCCAAAGTATTCAACCGTTGCCGTTAAAGGCGAATTCAATCAAGAATATCAAGTCACCGAGGACTGTGGCGAGTTGCAGAAAATCCTGGCAGTACTAAACTTTTATCGCAAGTTCCTTCCGGGCCTTTCAAAACAACTTTATTCTTTGTGCAGGCACCTGCGGAATCGAAAAGGACTTAGCAAGAATTCCATCATTGCTTGGTCATCCGAAGACGAGGAATTACTTCGACTCGCCATCAACTCGTTAGCAAATGCTAACACATCCAGATTTTCAAAAACCATTTATACTCACGACAGATGCTTCTGAATTCTCTATTGGAGCCACTTTGGAACAAGAGATCGACGGAGTTCGTATGCCTATCAGTTTCTATTCGCGTACTCTCCAACCAGTAGAAACGAGGTACGACACTTTCAGTCGAGAACTTCTCGCCATCCACGACGCAGTGCGCCAGTTTATCAGCATCATTGGCAGTAGCAGATTTGTTGTTTTCAAAGATCATGCACCAATAGTTAGCGCACTTTGAAACGCAACTTCATCTATCGCCAAGAACCCTGCCAGAGTGGAAAGACAGCTTTCTCGTCTAAGCGAATGGCAATTTGACGTCTTTCACGTCAAGGGCAAACAGAACTACATTGCAGATGCCCTGTCCAGGCCAGACGTCTCTCTACAACCACCTTCGCCGTCACCATTCGCTGTCAACTCCGTGGCACTCAGTGAACCTGCACTAACGCCAACTCTCCTGCGAACTGAACAACGCGGTGACATTCGCATTCAAAGATCAATAGCCCGTCACCCAACCAAGTTCATATGCCGTCTATGGGAAGGCTTACCAATTGTTTACTTCACGGGTACGCAGCACAACAAGGCAGTTCTGCCGAACAGCCTTCAGAGAAATGTTTTGGACTCAAATCACTCAATTTCTCACCCAGGAAGCCAAGCGACTGTCCGACTTCTCACAGATCGTTTCTGGAGTCACAGACTTAGACAGAACCTTAAACGATGGGTCTCCTAGTGTGCTATTTGTCAGAAAAACAAGATTAAACGACACACTCGTTTTGAGTTGCAACATTTTCGAACTACTTCTCGCCTAGCCATCGTCCACATCTGCATAGTTCATCTGACAAAAATTCAAGATTTCAGCTACCTTCTAACTATGGTCGATAGATTTACAAGGTGGCCTGCGGCATTACCTCTTGGCACCATTTCGGCAAGCGAAGTAACTAACGGTTTTATCTCTGCATGGATATCCAATTATGGTGTTCCCAATGTGATCATCACGGACAGAGGCACTTGCTTCTCATCTGATCGTTTCAAAACCACCTTGCGGTACATGGGATGCACCTTACGCCAGACGACTGCCTACCATCCCCAAGCTTCCATATAGTAGAGAGAATGCATAGGAAACTCAAAGCTGCTTTAGCATCCTCGTCCATTAATGACAACTGGGTCGATGCACTACCTTTAGTTCTGCTTGCCATGCGTTCTCGCAATCGTGAATCCATTAAAACCTCTGCGTCACAACCCTTGTATGGAATGGATTTACGCCTAACTAGTCAGCTCCCACGTCTACTACCGACACAAGATGACCCACAAGACGAAGCTACCTGCCTTCGACATAATTTCGGTTACATGTCTGAACAGCAGCCGAGACATACGCCAGTCTTCGTTCACCCACAGCTCCACAGCTGCAAGTGAGTACTCGTCCGCAACGACAATGCTGTTGCACCACTACAACCAAAGTATCGCGGTCCTTACCCAATTTTGCTCAGACAACCAAAATACTTCATTATTATGCAAGGCGCTACACCGACATCAGTAAGCATAGACAGGTTAAAACAGTTTATCGAACCGCCTGATCCTGAGAGCGTTCAACCTTCTACACACGTCTCAGGATCCGTCTGCCCATTATCTCAATCGCCTGCTTTGTATAACGCGTAATTTAAATTTTTTTAACATTAACATTACGTATCAAAATTTTTTAACCTTACGTTATTTTTCGCATTTATCTCTCGTCGCATAACCAGTTGTTCTTAGCTAACAATTATGTAGCAAGATTGAACAGTTATTTGGCATTATGCCATTTCTGAGGCAATGTTCGTGTACATATTTTTATGCAGCTACCTTTGATTTTAATGTATATATTTTTACATTATAATGTTTTTCTCACACATGACATCACACTGCCTTTTTGGTATGACCAGCTACTTGGAGCTAACGCTTTCGTGTAGCAACACTAAGTAGTTATCAGTTTCATATCATGGTACAGGCCACTTTCATAGCATATCTCAACTTCATCAATTGCACAAAGACCACTCTATAAATATCATGACTACAACGTCGAGCACACACTCTAGCTCCTTTGGCCGTATACAAACGCTTTGACGACGATCCAGCCTGCCTAGGTTTTAACTTAAACCTGGCAACTTCAGAGGCGATTTACATCAAAATCTTCACGCTGCAGTTCCCAAATCTTACACTGCTCTATTTTGCCTCACGCGGTCTGACCTGACCACTATCGCTAACAATTTGTGTAGCATTTCTTAGTGGTTACTTGGCATTATATCATTGTTGAAGCAACCAACAAGCATACTTAAGCCTAGCATTTATGGTACATTATTTTTTTGCTTAACCTGGTTCGAAATCTGTCATGCATTTCTTATCTAGCCTCGCAGAGAGGAACATTTTTTTCCTTTTTTCAGAGAGGAAATTGTTGTAAAGACACACATTAATTGCCGACATATTGCGTAAATAAAATTCAATTTTATTTACGTTGCACAAATGAGAAAAAAGCGAAACTTGCCGTTAACCAATAGTGTGCAAGTACACTATGGCATGGCTATTTAAGCACGGCAAATTTACCATGCAGTTCAGTTGTCGCATTTGCCTTCTGCTTTGCGTTACATGTGCGTGCTGTTGGCTGTCAAAATACTTCATTATTATGCAAGGCGCTATACCGACATCAGTAAGCATAGACAGGTTAAAACCGTTTATCGAACCGCCTGATCCTGAGAGCGTTCAAACTTCTACACAAGTCTCAGGCTCCGTCTACCCACAATCTCAATAGCCTTCTTTGTATAACGCGTAATTGATATTTTTTAACATTAACAGTACGTATCAAAATTTTTTAACCTTACGTTATTTTTCGCATGTATCTCACGTGGCATAACCAGCTGTTCTTAGCTAACAATTGTGTAGCATTTTTTAACAGTTCTTTGGTATTATGCCATTTCTGAGGCAGTGTTCGTGTACATTTTTTATTCAGTTACCTTAGATTTTAATGTATATATTTTTACATTATAATGTATTTCTCACACATGACATCACAATGCCTATTTCGGTATGACCAGCTACTTGGAGCTAACGCTTCCATGTAGCAACACTAAGTAGTTATCAGCTTCATATCATGGTACAGGCCACTTTCAATGCATATCTCAACTTCATCAATTGCACAAAGACCACTCTACAAATATCATGACCACAACGTCGAGCACACACTCTAGCTCCTTTGGTCGTATACAAACGCTTTGACGACGATCCAGCCTGCCTATGTTTTAACTTAAACCTGGCAACTTCAGAGGCGATTTACCTCGAAATCTTCACGCTGCGGCTCCCAAATCTTACACTGCTCTATTTTTCCTCACGCGGTATGACCGACCACTAGAGCTAACAATTTTTGTAGCATTTCCTAGTGGTTACTTGGCATCATATCAATGTTGAAGCAACCAACAAGCCCAGCATTTATGGTACATTATCTTTTTTTGCTTAACTTGGTTCGAACTCTGTCATACATTTCTTATCTAGCCTCGCAGAGAGGAATTTTTCTCTTTTTTTTCAGAGAGGAAAGTGTTGTAACGACACAAATTAATTACTAACATATTGCGTAAATTAAATTCAATTTTATTTACGTTGCACCAATGAGAAAAAAGCGAAACTTGCCGTTAACCAATAGTGTTCAAGTAGATATATATTACCATGACATGGCTATTTAAGCACGGCAAATCCACCATGCAAGTGAGTTGTCGCATTTGCCTTGTGCTTTGCGTTACGTGTGTGTGCTGTCGGCTGTCATTACCTTCGCTGGTTATTGGATTTGTTTCACCAAAAATTGGCAACATCCGTGAATCATCTTGTTGCGGTACAACCAGCGAGACGAGCCAATTAATGCAGAACTTCAACGAAGTTTTCAACATCGAGATTACAACGCAAACAAATAGAAGGAACCACTGCCAGAGTCAACCCAAGGCTCTAGAACATCTTCACACTGAAGGAACATTCTCGGCATTTGCCGGAGAACGCACGACCGGCCCCGTTAAGGACCCCCTATCAGAACAATAACTCTATATCCATAGCACTTTAAGCGATTTTGTAACATCGTACGGCATTTACTTGAAGGTGGGGCGTTTACAATAGGGTTTTGTTTAATAATTATACACACCCGCGCGCAATACGCAGGGAGCATGCGGCGGATTATAGTGCATAAGTGGTTCGAAAGTTTTTATTTGCATTCAGATATGATTTCATGCATCAGGACATCAGATTCACAAATTCTATAGTTCAATGGATTATTATAATTAAATGTGTTAAAACCATAGCAAACAGTGGATTAATTATTTGTGATGTTTTTTTCAAGACTATTTTTATCAGTGACAATACTTTCCAGTGACTTTATTTATATCATCACATATTTTCAATCATTTACATGGATTCATAACGATTCAGACGTTTGTGAATTGATTATTATTTGTGTTGATAATATATCGTTTTGTTGCCGTCTTGAGCACGGTCCGTTTTGTTTAACAGTGAATTGATAACTACTTGTGTATAAGACATTCAATTTTGTTGACAATATATCGTTTTGTTGCCGTCTAGAACACGGTCAATTTAGACTAACTGTGAATTTTTTCTTTTCAACATTGTGTACAATATATGTATGATTATTCGACTTAACCTTCTTACATCACCCATCGGAAAAAGGTCGGGGACCAATCATAAGCACGGATCTCAACAGCAGCTACCAGGTCTAGGTAGGGGTGGTACAACATATTACATTAGCTACCCCGCAAAAATACCCCTACAATAGAGTAAAAATATTTTGAGATATCTATAGATACAATTAATGCATTTAACTTTTTCTCATGAGGTGTAATTACATGTTTCCACATAGAAAGCATATAAGTAATCGTCGATCTATCTTTTGTAAATCCATGTTGACATGTATCAAAATCAACCGGCAACATACGTTCTAAATAATCTAGTATCAACCGTTCTATTATCTTAAAAAACGAAGGGATAATAGAGATTAATCTATAATCACTGGCGCATGTTGGCCTACTTACTTTTGACAACGGTTTAACAACTATCGTTAGAATATTGATTGGTAATTTCCCACTCTTAAAAATTCTATTTACAAGATTGCAGAGCGCATTTATAAAGGGTAAAGGTAATTGAAGTAGGTTATGAATCGATATACCAAGGTGATCTTTTTGTTTTTTTGATTTTATTTTTAACATTAATTGTATTAATGCATCACTCTCAATAACATGTCCTGATTTCTGGTAACTTGAATGATCAGGTAGATCCATGAAATTGCTTTGATTCTGTGGATTACATATCAAATTGCCAAATACTTCATCCAATTCACAGAAAAATTCATATTCAGTTTTATCCACTGATAATATGAGCTTTAATTTCTCCTTATATTTACTGTAATCTGTGAGAATTTTATACCGTAGTCTAGGATTACTATTCAGTTTGGCCAAAATAATTCTCTCTGATCTTTGACGAATTATCAGCAGTGATGAATTAATTTCTTTATCAATCAAATCTAATCTCATTTTTTAATACTATTGATAAGATTACACTTCATTATATTATCTCGTTTAATTCTTAGTTTACATAATTTCCTATCGATTCGCTTTGGTATAGTATCCGTAATCGAAGATGCCTGAAATATACCAGATAATAACGTTGAAATAGAAGAAACAAATTCATCAGTGTTCATGATATAAAACTTTCATAATGAATTATTAAGCTTAACTCTCTAAAAAGATTCCAGTTGATTCTAGAACATTGCCAGAGTGGAAAAACTGCTTTTACGTCTGAGCGAATAGCAATTTGACATCTTTCATGTCAAGGGCAGACAAAACTTCATTGCAGACGCCTATTCCAGGCCAGACGTCTCGCTACAACCACCTTCGCCGCCGTTATTCACTGTCAACTCCGTGACTCTCAGTGAACCTGCACTAACGTCATTCCTCCTGCGAACGGAACAGTGCGGTGACATTCACATTCAAAGATCAGAAGCCCGTCACCCCACCAAGTTCGTATGCCGTCTTTGGGAGGGATTACCAATTGTTTACTTCACGGGGACGCAGCCCAACAAGCCAGTTCTGCCGACCAGCCTTCAGAGAAACGTTTTGAACTCAATTCATTCAATTTCTCACCCAGGAAGCAAAAGCGTCTGATCGACATCTTAAAAATCGTTTCTGGGATCAGAGGGTCAGGCAGAACGCTAAACGATGGATGTCCGAGTGTGCTACTTGCTAGAATAACAAGATCACACGGCACACTCGTTCTACGTTGCAACATTTCTGAACTCCTTCTTGCCTAGATATCGTCCACATCGACATAGTTCATCTGACAAAGGTTCAAGGCTTCAGCTACCTCCTAACTATAATTGATAGATCTACACGATGGCCTGCGCAATTATTTTCTGTCACCTTTTATGAAGACGAAGTAACTAACGGTTTTATCTCTGCATGGATATCCAATTATGGTGTTCCCAATGAGGTCATCACTGACAGAGGCACTTGCACCTCATCGGATCGTTTCAAAACCACTTTGCGCTTCATGGGATGCACCTTACGCCAGACGACTGCCTACCATCCCCAATCTAACGGTATGGTAAAGAGAATGCATAGGGAATTCAAAGCTGCTTTAGCATCCTCGTCCATTAATGGCAACTGGGTCGATGCACTACCTTTAGTTCTGCTTGCCATCCGTTCCCGCACTCGTGAATCCATTAAAACGTTTGCATCACAACTCTTGTATGGCATGTACCTACGCCAGCCAAGTCAGCTCCCAAGTCACCTGCCCGCATAGGATGACCCATAAGACGAAGCTACTCGCCTCCGACTTCATTTTGGTAACATGTCTGAACAGCAGCTGAGACATACGACTCGTTCAGTCTTCGTTCACACGCAGCTCCACAGCTGCAAGAAAGTACTCGTTCGCAACGACACTGCTGTTGCACCACTACAAACAAAGTATCGCAGTCCTTACCCGATTTTTCTCAGACAACCCAAATACTTCGTTATCATGTAAGGCGCGACACCGACATCAGTAAATATAGAAAGGTTGAAACCGTTTGTTGAACCTCTTGATCCTGAGAGCATTCAACATTCTACACACGTCTCAGGCTCCGTCTGCCCACAATCTCAATGTCCTGCTTTGTATAACGCGTAATTGATATTTTTTTAAACATTAACATTAACTATCAAACTTTTTTAACCTTACGTTATTTTTCGTATTTGTTTCACGTGGCATAACCAGCTGTTCTTAGCTAACAATTGTGTAGCATTTTTGAACAGTTCTTTGGTATTATGCCATCTCTGAGGCAATGTTCGTGTACATATTTTATGCAGTTACCTTTGATTTTAATGTATATATTTTTACATTATAATGTATTTCTCACACATGACATTACACTGCCTATTTTGGTATGACCAGCTACTTAGAGCTAACGCCTTTGTGTAGCAACACTAAGTAGTGATCAGCTTCATATCATGGTACAGGCCACTTTCAATGCATATCTCAACTTCATCAATTGCACAAAGACCACTCTACAAATATCATGACCACAACGTCGAGCACACACTCTAGCTCCTTTGGTCGTATACAAACACATTGACGACGATCCAGCCTGCCTAGGTTTTAACTTAAACCTGGCAACTTCAGCGACGATTTACCTCGAAATCCTCACGCTGCGGCTCCCAAATCTTACACTGCTCTATTTTACCACACGCAGTATAAGCGGCTTCTAAAGCTAACAGTTTGTGTAGAAATTCATAGAGGTTACTTGGCATTATATCATTGTTAAAGCAACCAACAAGCATACTTAAGCCCAGCATTTACGATACATTATTTTGTTTGCTTAACTCGGTTTGAACTCTGTCGTGCATTTCTTATCTAGTCACGCAGAGAGGAATAATTTTTTCTTTTTTCAGAGAGGAAAGTGATGTAACGAGACAAAGAAATTGCCGACATATTGCGTAAATGAAATTCAAATTCAATTTACGCGGCACCAATGAGAAACAAGCGAAATTTGCCGTTAACCAATGGCGTGCGAGCTTTCGATTTCAAAACTATTTAAGCACGGTGAATTTACCATGCTAGTCAGTTGTCGCGTTTGCCTTCTGCTGTGCGTTACGTGTGCGTGCTGTCTGCTATCGTCACCTACGCTGATTTTTGGACTTGCTTCACACATATTGGCAATTTCAGTCACGCCAATCTTGTTGCTGCACAACTAGTGAGACGGAGCAACATCTACATTTGATCCCTTCAGTGTGCCAGTTACTGCAGAACTTCAACGAGATTACTCAGCTACTCACTCGCCACGGATGTCAACGCCACAACAGAAGGAACAACAATGAACAAGAGCTGGTCTCAAGTGTCTAGGAGTATTTATAGATACTGCTAAACTAACTGACTTTCTCGGCATTTGCCGGAGAACACAATACCGGCCTTAATAAGGGCCTCCCAACAGTAATAAATCAGTCACCTTTGACTCCTAACTGACTTTGCAACGTCGTGCGGTATTTACTTAAAGCTGGGGCATTTACAAACCTCATGTAAACATAAATTTCGCCCTCACATAGGAGTCATCAAAGGGGGGCACTAATACGATCAATACGCACTTTATAATTATTACAGAATTGTGGGAAATTTGGACGGCACAATCTCCTGTACGAAAGAGTATCAAAACGTTAATTAAGTTGAATTCAAATAAAGTAAGCTCAATATGTATAATATATACTGCGATTGTAAAGGTTTACAATATAAACGTTACAATATACCGTGACTGTACATGGTAGAATCTGACATTCGATTGTACATTCAAACAGTAATGGGGTTAACCTTATACAAAGTCTTGGACAATAAAACTTCAAAGACAATTTGCTATATATAATATTTACCGAGCCTTTATATGGTACCAACGCGATAGTTTTCGAAATATCAAGCCTCTTCAGGGAACCTACGCAATTATTTTTACTACATTTTTTTAAACACATTTCAATTCGGCAAATCCACACATTCCTGCATTAATCGACTTTATTTGTCTCATTTAATAGTAATCATTACTTAATTCTAATAATTATTTAACGCTTTTGTATCATTTATTATGGAGAACTAATATATATTCAGTAAAGTATAATTTATTGTGGTTCTAGTACTAAATAATTTGGAATAGGTTCAGAAACTTCTACGAAAATCGTCATGAAAAAATGTATAATCTTATGTACAAATGCGTTTCGTGCTCACAAATCAGTTTATTGGTTCAATTTACAGTCTCCATATATTTTTTTATAAAGCAATTTGAATTTTAAATGGCATTTCCAGTTAATTGAACTATCACTTGATTATATATTCTTATGAAAGTTTATAAAGTTTAGATATTCTGCATATATTGAACAAATATATTGTGGGGATAGAACATGGTACCAGAATCTACTAAGTAATCTTCATGATGTACGGAACGCATCTGCCCAAAAGACAATAGAATTCATTCATATAACTTTGGTTTATATTTCTGTTTCTGTTAAGAAAAATGTTTAGAGGTATAAAATAAAAAATTTCTTATATGATATGGTAAACTTTAAATAAAATTTAGGCGTCACCGATCTACTATAATTGTTTCACACGTCTGCACGACGGCGGACTTTTAAAATTTTACCTGGCGCGGTCACAAAACTTTGTAGAGGATCTTCCACTACTTTCTTATGAGAAATACACAAATATGAAGCTCTCATTAGACAGGGTTTGTTTGTATGCGTCTAGTTTATGCTGATCAAGATGTAATCTGGAGTTTAATGAATTAGCTTTTTCCCCTAGTTTTTCAGGTTAAAATCTGCGACTCCTCCAGCGATGCCAGATGTGTTCTCAAATTTCTTTCTAACCTCTATGATAAATATAATCTTGTTTAATTAACTATTTAAAAGGAACTAGAACTGAGTGCTTTTAACAAAACTGCACATCAACATTTTGACATAGAATGAGATTTGATAAGACAAATAGAATAATTTAATTATCTGTTCCTAAAATACTCGTGTGAGAAAATAACCTCGATTTAGTATAATAATATTGTGTAGCAGATAAAAATTCTAAATGTTACAAAGGATAATAAAGAAGTTAGGTTTTAGACGTCAAAACCAAGATAGCAACACCACTCAACCGGAAGGACTCATGAAAGTCGGGCAAAATGCATAAAACTAAAATCAAACGCAATTCCACAATATAAAAACTTGAAAGGATTGAAATGAAGAATTTTCTCAAATTTCAATGAATATTTTTCATTTCTGAACTTTTTTGTTTCAATCAGTCAGGATAGTTTACAAATAATAATAATAACTTGTGACAGGTTAATTTAGATCATCCAAAATTTATATATTATTTCAGAAAAATTCGCACTGGACTAATGAAAATGCACGCAATCCATAAACCAATCATATGCAATCCACAAATTTCTAAACGCAATGTATTTTCCACACACCACATTCTGATCCGCTTGGTGTCTGCAATTATTGTCGCCATTTTGCTACGCTGAGTTTCAAAGACTGTGGTTCTTTTACATTTTTACCCATCTGAATCAATAACTCAACGAGACGTCAGTCAAGGGAATCACTTGTTGTTTCGAATCCAAGCAATCTTTAATGTTCAATTTTTTAAAATAGGATTTCTACGTTGGCCAGCCTTTTTGGTTGTGACATAGATCATCAGCAAGACTCAACAAGACCCTCAATACAGCAAGTGTCTTAACTAATTGTTTAAGTGCATTTTTCCCGAAAGATAATTAGACCATGAACAGGACACAAAAAGTAAAGATTTTGAAGGAGTTCTGGATAACTGCCTGTACCCTGTTACTCCAACTTACTATGACATAAAGCGTTGAATTTATCCATGGCCAATTTAAAATCCACCAACACTATTGATCAACATGTATGCTTCTTAACAGTGCACATCATTCTATATGGGACGTAACAAATAGCAACCGAACCAGTGAATTAGGAAACCTGTTGTGATTTTGTTTTTTTCACTAATTTTTATAATAAAAAACATTGAAGTATTTTTACCTTTTGTTTTGTGGTCTAATTAGAACATATTTCTGGAAGGGAATTTACCTTTGGTTGGTATAGAAAAGTTTTAGAAATTTAGTGAAGCACAAATTTGTAAGAATTAATCTTTTTACTGTACTTTTTACTTTCTATTACAAATTGTCTAAGCAACATTATCAGCGTTAAATTACGAGCCTAATTCGCCGCATAAAAATTGTTAAACATTACCTAACTTTTGCAAGCCTGTTCAATCAGTGATAACAGTTTTAGATTTCTACCAATAAGTATCCTAGCGTAACGGCTCAAGAACAATTGAGCGGCAGGATGGCTCAGTGGTTAGAGCACCAGGTTCCGAAGCAGACGTGCCCGGGTTCGAATCCTGTCCGCGGCAAATTCTGGTCAGTACATGATGAGTTCCCAATAAGGACGAAACCGGTCTACTGGATGAATTGCTTTTTCTACACTATACAATTCTTAGTTTATACTGACATATTTATTCGCCGACATATTGCCTAAATGAAATTCAAATTTCATTTACGTGGCACCAATTAAAACAAACGAAATTTGCCGTTAACCAATGGCGTGCGAGCTTTCGTTTTCAAAGCTATATAAGCACGGTGCATTTACCATGCTTGTCATTAGCACGTTTGATTTCTGCTGTGCGCTACGTGTGCTTGCTGTCTCGCGTCATACTGACTGTTCGCCCACGCTGACTTCTGGACTAGCACCATTTGAGCTGAGACACCTAGTCACTGGGATATCACGCCAATCTTGTTGCTGCACAACTAGTGAAACGGATCGGTCATCTATTTATTGGACCTCTACGTGTGCCAGTCACCACGGTGTTGTCGCAGATCTTCAACAAGACAATTCTGAGCCTTCACACAGCCACTCGCCCTCTGATTTCGACGCCACAACGAAGGAACACCAGCCAGTCAACCAGAGCCGGCCTCAAGTGTCTAGGAGTACTTCTAGACACTGCTACACTACCTAACTTTCTCGGCATTTGCCGGAGAACGCAATTCCGGCTCTAATAAGGGCCCCAACAGTAACTGTATCTCAGCCTCCACGGCTCTTAACTTCTTTGTAACGTCGCACGGCATTTACTAAAAGCCGGGGCTTTTACACTAGCAAGGTCGACAAATTAATTCAAAAGATTTCAGTGTGAGATAACAGTTTTGGTCATTGCTATCAATCTGTTTCATAGCAGTAGTTTCAGCTAAAACATCTGTTAATTTAAACCGTTATAGCTGTCATAAGGCAGAGTTTCAAATTCAATTCTACAAACTTATTTAACAACGCAAAATTTAGCTCCAAATTCCGTCGGCTCCATCTGTAAAAGAGGTTTAGGTTGACCGCTCGGTTACTAGTATTTAAAAATTGCAGGGAACTTATGTTTTACAATGTTGGTGTTTGTATATTTAATTTATACATTTTCAGTTCTGTAAGAGTATTAGGATATCCCGACAAATTATGTATGTCGATGCTCCTGCATGGATTCGAGATTTTGAATTATTCGTCATGCACTTGAATTCTGTGTTTTTCGATTTATAATAACCACTAGAAACCGTAAAATTTATTTAAAATATTTATTTTGTAGTTAAAAAGAAGGATTTTCCCTGAACTTGAATCAATAAGAAATCTGTCTAACTCTATTGCTGGCCTCCAAGAAGACGTGTTTTCATTGCAAGGTCGCACAGAACCTGAGCAGATTATAAAAATAGATGTTTAGTTATATAATCCAAATTGTGAGCACAAATGTATTTTTTATGGATCGTATGAAGCGTTGGTACATGACCATTATCTCAGAGCAATGAACCAAATGTTGATTTTATTAACAACTTTTCTCAAACCTTAAAACTCTTCATCAGAATTTTCATAACTCCTCTTATAATAGATGATCTAACGAAAGGGTAAGAATTGGAGTTTAGATTCTTAGATCCCAAATTAGGTTACATCATCCAAATGTCCTTTTCTGCAGGAGGAGAGATTCTCCTCATGAGAGAGATCCGTGACAAATTTAGCCGAAGTTCTAGAAGAATTAATCGTAGGTAAATACAAGCTCAATATAATAAAATCCTGATATTCTATTCTGAATCGGATTTACATTAACATGTCCAAAAATATTGGAGTAAAAATTAATGAAAGATTTTGTGTGCATTTTTCTGAGTATGTCTCAAATAAGTGTCAGTATACGTTGAAGGCCAACCAGAAAACAGAACGTAGACCAGCAGAATATCATAAACTGAAAACATATGTCGCAGAAAGTGAAAGACTGTATTCTCTGCAAATTACAGGCGTTGAATAAAAGGAAAAGCATAAGACGTAGTATTAGCTTCAAATGAAGTGTTACCGATAAAGCCATAACAAATGTTCAAACAACTTGCATACATGATCCGGCAAAAAAACCCAATGAAATTTCGCACTTTCTATATTTTACAATTGGACAGGAATTTGTCTTAGACACAGGTGCAGCAGTTTCAGTTCTCAAGTATGACACTCATGTCAAAACTTGTTTAATAGTTCTGTTTGCAACACACATTGGTGAGCCTATTCCCATCTATGGTCGATAGTTTCATTCACACAATATAGGTTTACAACATAAATTTTCTCAAAATATCATCGTCCTAAAGATCTTCTACAACGGTTTCTTATTAAAATTGCGGTTAATTCCTGATAAAGTAGATTAGAATTTCATTGGCTCTTCAACCAGACTAGAACAAAGTTTTTGGATACTAAACATTTGTTGCACTTGGTTGAATCGTGCGATCAACATATGTAGCGTATCCACGACTTTCTTTCGGGATAGTTCCGCAATCCCTTTGGCTTCGTAATGTCTGGGTGCTGATTTGTCCCATCACTCCGAAGGCTACCACACCATTTGTATTAAACGTCAAAAATGAAAGTCGATCTAGCCTTGGTCGAACTAACTTTCGGTACTTCATTTTAAGTACATTCATCATAAAGTTAGTAACACTCAGTACACTAATCAGAAGACAAGATTTAAATAGATGTGTTAAACATGTTTGGGCCAGATATTTTTATAAAATTAAACTATCATTGGTTGCGCGGACGGTGATAACAATTATTATTATCAAGGTTGTGATTTTGATATATACATCTGATGGGCAATGTGAACACGTAATCCGTTGAGTGCTGCAACATAGCGGATATTCAGTAGCGCCTAAAACAGTAAACTGAACATATAAGCACCACACAGCTAGAAGTCTATGAAAGACGACCTACACGCACTTGCCTAAGGATGAGAGACTATATCATGGTCGCGTAGGGTGATCACATATCACTGCAGACGGTCAATGATGGTCCGTATCGAGTGAAAAGTGCGGACGCAGATAACAATACAGTTTTCATTAACATGCCCGATGGAACACGAGCTGTAGCACTTGATCGTTTAACTAGGGTGCCAAAGCCGACACCTGAGGGGGGGGAGATTTAGCAATAGTCACCTTTGACACCGAGAACGCACTAAGGACCCAATCAAAGGCTGGCGTGAATACGACAAAAAGTCCACACAGAAGTGCATTTATTATGGTAAAGCAAACTTGAAGCCAAAAAGTAGAAATAAAATACTAAATATTTGTATTTATGTTTACTAATTGGATGCGCTTTATTCGAGCAAAATCCTCTAAATAATTGATTAAAAAATAAAGCATTTGTGTTAAGTGAAACAAGATGGCATCTGAGGGTATAAAAACTTAGAGTATTGTCTGCACAAATGAACAACTTGACTGCAGAGATAAGTATAATTAAGTCTCGCCTGGATGACTCACTAATAATAAATTTTGAGGGAATATGCGTAAACGAACCAACCAATATAGGTGAAGTCAACAATAAGCATGAAATATGTGGAAAAAATTCAAACCAATATATATATATATATATATATATATATATATATTTATATATATATATATATACATCCTGCAAATGGCAGACACAAACCCATTCTTCCATTTCAAATTCAGCACTATCAAATTATCGGTCTACTTAATCTCATCTTGTGTGCAGATGATTACCGAGAAGGTGGATAAGAATTTATCGAACTATAGGTGATACAACAGTATTATTAAGTTGCCAAAGTAATTGAAATAAATAATCACATGGGTACTACTTTACTACTTTACTTTACTGCGGCTGACTCTTGGAGGATAAGCCGGCTCCACATTTCATGGAGTTTCTTGTGAATTTGGTACAAGTGGTGTCCCACATGGGTGTACCTGTCTTGCAATATATATATATATATATATATATATATATATATATATATATATATATATATATTCGTTTTTTTATGTCAATTGCCTTTGAATATCACACAATATTTTTCTTATTACTAAGAAAAAACATTAATAACAAATTGAATGATGGCCATTTACTATGAGACTACTAAACATTATTCTACATTCTTTCATTTTTATTTCATAATTAGGTGTGTGGCAACCAGTTTGATCTAGTTTGGGCTGATTAGTAAGTATATATATGCGTTTTTTTCTGAATGAGTGTCTGTTTGCGTGTAGGGGGTTTTTCTCGTTGGATTTCATAGAGATGTATGAGATCTGGTCATTCTTGCAGTGATGGATTGAGGGTAAACCAACTGTCGCATTTTTGGCTGAATCGTGTACGAATGTTTTTCTCCGAGTGTCGTCTTTCATTTTGCCTGGTTTCTCAATTTTGTTCTGCCCTCTTGGTAACAGCGCAGTGTGCAGATTGGATAAATAAAAAAATATTCTCAAGCATGAGTTTTGATTACAGTTAATTTAAATATCGACTAAAATCACAGTAAACGGAAATTTGAAATGATTTGTGATAATATTAAAAGGAAATATATATTAATCTCGAAACTACACATATTTTTCTTCAAATAAATAGAAGAGTTCAACGGCTAGGCTAGAGATAATGAAATTAAAGAAGTTAGACCGAGACTTCACAGGAAACTAGCAAACTTGAGAATTTATTGATTATTGAGGTACAATCAAATTGATCGCGCTATGTACAAACGGTTGGTTCATTTCTCATCAAGGATAACTAGAAACACAATCTTAAACATGAATTGAACACTTCAATTTCTATCAAATGCAAAACCGAGAATAAGATTATCAAAGGAACAATAAAGATTTCTCAGCTCTTCATAGATAAAATGAATCCCAGTTTGAATTGGATGTAGCCAAATTGGCTTTACAGCATAAAGAGGATAGATGCAAGCCGAATTATGATTTGAAATTCTTTCGATGAGAGTTATTATTCAACAGAGGAATATGTATTAAGATGGATAAAGGTTTAGCCACGGTGTTAATGAGCCAGCCAGATTATAATGATACAATGAAGAAGAAATTAAATAATGCTGAGGATTAAAATAAAATAAATAAAAATCCGACAAATAAGTTCCAAGGGAGTTAAGATTGTAATTAATCAAATTATTAAGTCGAAAGATTTAGATTCATTACTTGGGAACTCATTGACACAATGTGATACGCTCCTTTCGAGAGTAAATTGTTTAGTGAAAATACATAAACAGAGTAATCCATTAAGGTTAATGGAGAATGTTCAATATTAATGAACTTGTAAAATGTCTAAATTTCTTTGCAACATAATTTAAAATATACATAAATTTATGATTATAATTTAGAAAACACTTCATTTTATTGATATTGTTAGTAAATAAAATAAGAAAGTGAATGATAGACTGGCAAGACGTTTCAATCAGTGCAAGCAAGTAAATAAAAGAAAAAAGTAAAATGGCGCTTAGAAGTATTATAGAAATTTATAAAACTTTTATATACTCTATCTACATTATCTTCAGAATGAAGTATACAAAAATGTTAACGGTGTTCCTAGGAGACAAAGATTATCAGTTCCGGTCACCAATATTTTTATGCATAATATCGAAAAGAATACCTCTCAAATCAAACTTGTTTTTGAGGTTAATGGATGATGTTTTTAATTTAGAATCATAGGGATAATGAGTAGGATAAATTTTTGCAGTTAGTCAAGAATTAAAATTTAAATAAGATAGAAGAAAACGAAGAATTATTTGTTTTGGATGTAGAAATAAAGCGAATGGACTAAGCTTATCATTACACATTTTCAGGACAGCTACTTACTTAGGTACACACCTCAATTTTTTCTCTAGCCACCCATATGGAATGAAAATAGGCATTCTTAAATCCTTGATATTAAGGAGTCTTAGAAATGTAGATATGAAGAATAGAGAAAATAAACGGATAAGACGGGAATAAATATTCAGAATAAATGGCTGCATGTCAATTATAACAGAGATTAATTAAGGGGACGTGTGTGCCATAACCTAATATGCCACATGCTCTATATTTCCCTCTATATCTAAATCTCTCCATCTCAAGTTTGGTATGCATTCAATAGGTTTGACACGTTTAAATAAATAAATATATATATATATATATATATATATATATATATACTTAGTGCGTATATGTGAATAAATAAATATATGTGCTTCTATATTTACCATATATACCTATGAATTATGAAAGCTTGGTGTTAATTAATCTCAAACTATATATATATATATATATATATATATATATATATATATATATATATATGTATATATATATGTATAGATGATCAAATATAATATATATCCTGAACAAATATATATGGTTTATGCTCGTTTTTATTTGTGCGTATTTTATACATTAAAATGAAATAAATAAATATAAAATTTGTCCAACAGAAAATATCTATTGTGAATCGCATGTATTGGGGATGCCATACATTTGCATATATATATATATATATATATATATATATATATCGAAATGGACTCAGAAAAAATTCCATCATTGCTTGGTCATCCGAAGACGAGGAATTACTTCGACTCGCCATCAACTCGTTAGCAAATGCCACAATGCTAACGCATCCAGATTTTCAACGACTATTTCTACTCACGACAGATGCTTCTGAATTCGCTATTGGAGCCACTTTGGAACAAGAGATCGACGGAGTTCGGAAGCCTATCAGTTTCTACTCGCGTACTCTCCAACCAGTAGAAACGAGGTACGACACTTTCGGTCGAGAACTTCTCGCCATCCACGACGCAGTGCGCCATTTTATCAGCATCATTGGCAGTAGCAGATTTGTTGTTTTCACAGATCATGCACCATTAGTTAGCGCACTTCGAAACGCAACTTCATCTATCGCCAAGTACCCTGCCAGAGTGGAAAGACAGCTTTCACGTCTAAGCGAATGGCAATTTGACATCTTTCACGTCAAGGGCGAGCAGAACCTCATTGCAGATGCGCTTTCCAGGCCAGACGTCTCGCTACAACCAACTGCGCCATCCCCATTCACTGTTAACTCCGTGACCCTCAGTGAATCTGCACTAACGCCATCCCTTCTGCGAAGGGAACAGTGCGGTGACATTCACATTCAAAGATCAATAGCCCGTCGTCCAACCAAGTTCGTATGCCATCTCTGGGAAGGCTTACAAATTGTTTACCTCACGGATACGCAGCCAAACAAGCCAGTTCTGCCAACCAGCCTTCAGGGAAAGGTTTTCGACTCAATTCACTCAATATCTCACCAAGGAAGCCAAGCAACAGCCCGACTTCTCACAGATCGTTTTTAGGGTCACAGACTTAGGTAGAACGCTAGACGATGGGTCTCCGAGTGTGCCATTTGTTAGAAAAACAAGATCACACTGCAAACTCGTTCTAAGTTGCAACATTTCCGAACTACTTCTCGCCTAGCCATAATCTACATCGACATAGTTCATCTAACAAAGTTTCAAGGCTTCAGCTACCTCCTAACTATAATTGATAGATCTACACGATGGCCTGCGCAATTATTTTCTGTCACCTTTTCTGCAGACGAAGTAACTAACGGTTTTATCTCTGCATGGATATCCAATTATGGTGTTCCCAATGAGGTCATCACGGACAGAGGCACTTGCTTCTCATCGAATCGTTTCAAAACCACCTTATGTTTCATGGGATGCACCTTACGCCAGACGACTACCTACCATCCCCAATCGAACGATATGGTAGAGAGAATGCATAGGGAACTCGAAGTTGCTTTAGCATCCTCGTCCATTAATGGCAACTGGGTCGATGCACTACCTTTAGTTCTACTTGCCATGCGTTTCCGTACTCGTGAATCCATTAAAACGTCTGCGTCACAACTCTTGTATGGCATGGATCTACGCCTGCCTAGTCAGCTCCCACAAGACGAAGCTACCCGCCTCCGACTTCATTTCGGTAACATGTCTGAACAGCAGCCGATACATACGCCTCGTCCAGCTCCAGAGCTGCAAGAGAGTACTCGTTCGTAACGACACTTCTGTTGCACCATTACAACCAAAGTATCCCGGTCCTTATCCGATTTTGCTCAGACAAATCAAATACTTCATTATCATGCAAGGCGCGGCACCGATATCAGTAAGCATAGACAAGTTGAAACCGTTTATCGAACCGCTTGATCCTGAGAGCATTCAACCTTATACACACGTCTCAGGCTCCATCCGCCTACAATCTTAACCTAGCAATAGCCTGCTTTGCATAACGCGTAATTGATATTTTTAACATTATTTTTTTGTTATTCTACGTATCAAAATTTTTAACCTTACGCGCACCACTTGCGCCCTATGTCACGCAAAGTAACCTATGAATCCACATAATTCATTTTATTTTTCTCACACTCACTTGTCTCACGTGGTATAACCAGTTGTTCTTAGCTAACAATTGTGTAGCATTTTTGAACAGTTCTTTGGTGTTATGTCATCTCTGAGGCGATGTTCGAGTACATTTTTCATGCAGTTACCTTTTGATTTTGACCAGCTACTTAGAGCTAACTAACACTAAGTAGTTATCAGCTTCATATCGTGGCACAGTCCACTTTCAATGCATATCATAACTTCAGTAGTTGCACAGAGGCAACTCTACAAATATCATGACCACAACGTCGAGCACGCACTAGCTCCTTTGGTCGTATACAAACACATTGACAGTGCTCTAGCCTGCCCAGGATTTTAAATTAAACCGGGCAACTTCAGTGGCAATCTACCTTGAAATCCTCACGCTGCAGCTCCCAAATATTACACTGTTCTATTTTTCTTCTCGCGGTATGACCGGCCACTACAGCTAACAATTTGTGTAGCAATTCCTAGTGGTTATTTGGCATCATATCATTGTTGAAGCAACAAACAAGCATACATTTTTTTATTGCCATGGGCAGAATAATAACCAGTTGCTTAACGTGGTTCGAACTTTGTCATGCATTTCTTATCTAGTCTCGCCAAGAGGAATATATTTTTACAGAGAGGAAAGTGATGTAACGACACAAAGCAATTCGCCGACATATTGCGTAAATTAAATTCAATTCAATTTACGCGGCAGCAATGAGAAAAAAGTGAAATTTGCTGTTAACCAATGGTGTGCGAGCAGTCAATCAAGGCTATTTAAGCGCGGTAAATTTACCATGCAGTTTAGTTTTCGCGTTTGCTGTCTGCTACTACCACCTACGCTGATTTTTGGGCTTCTTTCACACACATTGGAAATTTAAGTTACGCCAATCTTGTTGCTGTTCAACTAGAGAGACGGAATAAAATCTACAGTTGATCCTATAGTGAGCCAGTTACTGCAAAACTTCAATGAGATAACTCAGGAACTCACTCGCCACGGATGTCAACACTACAACAGAAGGAACTGTAACGACACAAATCAATCGCCGACATATTGCGTAAATTAAATTCAAATTTATTTACGTTGCACCAATGAGAAAAAAGCAAATTGCCGCTTAACCACGTTTAACCACGTTTAACCAATAGTATGCAAGTACACATATTGCATGCTATTTAAGCACGGTAATTTACCATGCAAGTCAGTTGTGGCATTTGCCTTCTACCTGCTTCACGCGTGTGCGTTCTGTCGGCTGTCAATACGTGTGCGCTCTGTCGGCTGTCAATACCTACGCTGGTGATTTGATAGTTTCACCAACAACTAACTACATCCGTGACTCATCTTGTTGCGGGATACCGGAGAGACGAGCCAATTGAGTGCAGGACCTGCAGGACACCATCCACAACGCGATCACAGCTCAACCACGGGAGCGACAACTCAACCAGAGTCCACTCAAGGCTCTAGGACATCTTCAACTCTGAAGACTTCAAGAGAACGCATTACCAGGCCCTCTTAAGGGCCCCCATATCAGTAACTAATCTCTATTCAGAGCACCTTAACCGAGTTTGTAACGTCGTACGGCATTTACTTGAAGCCGGGGCGTTTACAAAATTGGCGACCGCGCCAGGATATTGATTATTGTTCTGATTTTTTTGGTATAAATAAAATTGACTTCCTTTTTCATCTATTTGGGGTAAAAATCGATTAAGATTTGCGTGATCGTGGTCATCTGTGAATTTTTTTGGGTATATATATATATATATATATATATATATTCGTGGTTTGTGTTGGGGGATATAATAATAGATTGACATTTGTGTTTTCTTTACCCTGATTGTGGATTTCTGGGAAATCTGTTGGGTATATATTCGTGGATTTGTGGGGATAATAATAACACATCGGCATCAAAGGCCAACGGGTCCTTTGTTCATCTTTTCTACGTACAAAACGGCACCGTACGTACTCAACAACTCAACTTCGGATTTTTGGAAACAGTGACTTTTTTGTTCTGCTCTTATTCAACTGTGGAAGCTGTTTGTGGGTAAGCGTTTCGTTAAAGTATATTTATATATTTTCATATTGCTTTTAATTTATGCTTTTAAGATCCCGTAAGATTGTTAAAATGTCAGGTCCAATTTTAGATATTGATGTTCCTGTTTGGGATGGAGATAGTGAGCTATTCTTTATGCGCGTAGACTCCGCTTTCTCCCCGTTTCCTGATTATGACAGTCATCAAAAACTGTCGAAGGTTTTTGCTAAACTACCTTCTGAATTGCAGCGACGGATTTATCCTAAGCTTGAGGCCATTAGGAAGCTACCTAATCCCATTTTGGGCCTACAAAACGAGGTAGAATCCTTGCTTGGACCCACGGAAACTGAGCAGATAATAAACAAATATGCGCAGTTAGATATGCCAAATCTTGGCCCCATAGAAATACTGAGGGAATTACGGAAACGTTGGTATAAAACCAACATTTCTGATCATGAGGCTAAGGTTGTTTTTATTAACAATCTTCCCCAAACATTAAAACTCTTTGCCAGACAGCTCCCCAACACTCTCTCTATAGATGACTTATCTGAGAGATGTGAGTTAGAATATAGGGTTTTGGAACCCAAAGTGAATCCATCATCCTTTTCTTCACCCCCGCAAGATGATAGAATCTCCTCCTTAGAGAGAACAGTGGCGAACATGGCCAAAGTTCTAGAAGGATTGGCCATTACCAAATCGGAGATAAATCAAGTGAATGCTCGACCAAAATTCGTTTCCAAGTCAAATTATAATGGTAGGCGGCGATCGAGATCTCCGCAATCATTTAATAAATATGCTCCAAAGAACTGGTGTTATAACCACCAGAAGTTTTTTATGCTTGCCAAGTTTGTCTTTGTCGTTCCGAAGAATTTCCGAATGAGTGTCAATTTCCACAGCTGACGGAGAGGACAACAGACCGCAGGCACAAGGGTGCATCAGTATCGGGAAACGTCTGGCGCAGGAAGTAGAAGACCGTACTTTCTGCACATCAACGGCATCAACGGCGCTACAGGGAAGAAGCCAACTACAATCCGACATCCCTGTCGACTCTTTTCGTCCACGCCGAATTTTTCACATAGAGAACCAAACAGACAATGCCGGTCGCAATCACCAGCCTACTTGTTTGCATGACCCGGCCAAACAGCCAAACGAACTTCTGCACCTTCTTGATTTCAAAACTGGCGAAGAGTACATCGTAGACACAGGTGCGGCAGTCTCAGTTCTCAAAGGTGATTCAATGGCCGAGATGTCGCTAGGCGTTCTTCTCGCAACAGCTACAGGCGAGCCCATACCAACTTATGGCTGCCAATACCGCACACTCAACATAGGTCTACGACGTGAATTTTCCCACAACTTCATCATTGCCAAGGTCTCACATAATATAATAGGCCTTGATTTCCTTCTAAAATTTCGGCTCATTGTTGATCTTGCCAATCAAAAGATCATCGACCCCTCCACCGGACTTGAACAAAGCTTTTGGACACTTGCCTCCGAGCGTTTGGAGTTACAGGTCATTCAGCCAACCCCAGTGCATCATTCAGCAGAGATATCAGCAGCTCTTCGAAAATACAAATCGCTTTTCGATCTTAACAAGTCAGAGCTACGAGTCTCCAACACGATGCATCATATCGTCACAGAAGGACAACCTATTGCACTCAAGAAGCGACCACTGGCTCCTGCTAAGCTGAAAGCTGCCCAAGAAGAATTCTCAAGGCTTTTGGAAGAGGGAATCATCAGACCATCAAAAAGTTCATGGGCGTCACCACTGCACTTAGTCTCAAAATCAAACGGATCGTACAGAGCCTGTGGAGACTACCGTAAGCTAAATTCAGTGACAAAATCTGATGCATATCCTATTCCAAATATCAACACTTTACTTGAAAAACTCAACGGCAGCAATTTCTTCTCAGTGATTGACCTCAGACAAGCGTACCATCACATACCGGTAGCACCAGAGGATATCGAGAAAACTGCAGTCATCACTCCATTTGGCCTTTTTGAATATCTTTACATGCCTTTTGGACTCAAGTGTGCTACTCAGACATTTCAAAGATTCATAGACAACATACTTCGCGACGACTCTGCTTATTGTATGTCATATCTAGATGACATTATGGTATTCAGTCCAGATCTAGAATCTCATGCGAAACATCTACGAAATGTCCTCTCACGCTTATCCAACCACGGACTCAAGATCAACTGTGACAAGACGCAGATTGCAACTTCATCCGTCGACTTCTTAGGGCATCGTATCACGGCCCAAGGTATTCAACCGTTGCCGTCAAAGACGAATTCAATCAAGAATATCAAGTCACCAAGGACTTTGAGCGATTTGCAGAAAATCCTGGGAGTACTAAACTATTATCGCAAGTTCCTTCCAGGCCTTTCAAAACAACTTTATCCTTTGTGCAGGCACCTGCGGAACCGAAAAGGACTTAGCAAGAATTCCATCATTGCTTGGTCATCCGAAGACGAGGAATTACTTCGACTTGCCATCAACTCGTTAGCAAATGCCACAATGCTAACGCATCCAGATTTCGAAAAGCCATTTCTACTCACGACAGATGCTTCTGAATTCGCTATTGGAGCCACTTTGGAACAAGAGATCGACGGAGTTCGGAAGCCTATCAGTTTCTACTCGCGTACTCTCCAACCAGTAGAAACGAGGTACGACACTTTCGGCCGAGAACTTCTCGCCATCCACGACGCAGTGCGCCATTTTATCAGCATCATTGGCAGTAGCAGATTTGTTGTTTTCACAGATCATGCACCACTAGTTAGCGCACTTCGAAACGCAACTTCATCTATCGCCAAGTACCCTGCCAGAGTGGAAAGACAGCTTTCTCGTCTAAGCGAATGGCAATTAGACGTCTTTCACGTCAAGGGCAAACAGAACTTCATTGCAGATGCCCTGTCTAGGCCAGACGTCTCTCTACAACCACCTTCGCCGTCACCATTCACTGTCAACTCCGTGGCACTCAGTGAACCTGCACTAACGCCAACTCTCCTGCGAACTGAACAACGCGGTGACATTCACATTCAAAGATCAATAGCCCGTCACCCAACCAAGTTCATATGCCGTCTGTGGGAAGGCTTACCAATTGTTTACTTCACGGGTACGCAGCCCAACAAGCCAGTTCTGCCGACCAGCCTTCAGAGAAAGGTTTTCGATTCAATTCACTCAATTTCTCACCCAGGAAGCCAAGCGACTGTCCGACTTCTTACAGATCGTTTCTGGGGTCACAGACTTAGGCAGAATGTTAAACGATGGCTCTCAGAGTGTGCTATTTGTCAGAAAAACAAGATCACACGACACACTCGTTCTAAGTTGCAACATTTTCGGTCTACTTCTCGCCTAGCCATCGTCCACATCGACATAGTTCATCTGACAAAGGTTCAAGGTTTCAGCTACCTTCTAACTATGATCGATAGATTTACACGGTGGCCTGCGGCATTACCTCTTGGCACCATTTCTGCAGACGAAGTAACTAACGGTTTTATCTCTGCATGGATATCCAATTATGGTGTTCCCAATGAGGTCATCACGGACAGAGGCACTTGCTTCTCATCTGATCGTTTCAAAACCACCTTGCGGTACATGGGATGCATCTTACGCCAGACGACTGCCTACCATCCCCAAGCTAATGGCATGGTAGAGAGAATGCATAGGGAACTCAAAGCAGCTTTAGCATCCTCGTCCCAAATCAACCAGAGCTGGTCTCGAGTGTCTAAAATTACTTCTGGACTCTGCTACACTAACTGACCTTCTCGGCATTTATCGGAGAACGTAAGACCGGCCATAATAAGGGCCCCCAACAGTACTAACTCAGCCATCCTTGGTACGAAAACTGACTTTGTCGTCGTACGGCATTTTCTTGAGGCTGGGTTGTTTACAGTTCCTTTCTGAAAATTAATTAATAATTATAATTTTGTTGCGAACTTCAATATTTTATTACTAAAATGTCTCAAGCCGGAACCGCGCAGCAGAGCGTAAACGAAATTCAAAATTTGGAGAAGACGGAATTATATGTTTACTAAATCACAGAGTTATGCTAGATAACAGAAAGGACATTGCTTAGCAATAGCTGAGAAGACTTTGCTTTCAAAAAATACGTTGCTTAGTACTGTATTCGTTTAGTAACAAAATTTATAAACATTTGAAAAAAATTAATTGACCTCCACATTGTAATGTTGTTTTTGTGTACTGATCAATTTAGGATACGCCATGACTTGTCGAGCTTAGCAACAAGCCTGTATTAATTTAAATACAACAATGTGGAATTATTAATTTTAAAAATATCAGGACTATAATTAGTTTTAATTTTGCGTTAATTGCACATATTTATTTGCATACTTTTAAAGTATTTAGAATACTTTCAAATATATTCTTTTGCAATTAATCATATATCATTATTTCCATTAGTTAATTTACTGGCGTTTTCGCAAGATCCCGTTTGTCACTAGGTACATTGATTGGCTTTATTTTGATTTAGCAAATCTGCAATAAAATAGCTAGAAAATGGTAGTGTATTTTTAAATTTAGTTTAAGCAATTTCTTGTGACTAAAGCGCCGTCTGAAGAGGCGTCAATGACAAATAGAGTTTTTCTCAATGAAAAAAACTTTAACGAGCGTTTAAAGTACATTTTTTATTTTAATTTGCATAAGATTTATAGAAGTTCATACTGGGTCAGACTTCTTTGTTTTTCGTGCCGAAAAAGATCGTAGTATTCCTCTTGGCAAAGCTGGGTTTGGTCTTGGCCAGGTAATTGGTTAAATCTAATATTTCGGAATAAAGTGTATATTTGGAGTAACACTTATTGAAATAAAACACTAGCAGCAATACGAATCATCTATAAATTCGATTAAGTTATAGAATTTCTATTCAGTTCTTAAGAAGAGAATTAGAACGGTAAAGTTAATTGACAATATTTATTAATTCCATTACCGTGCATTGTCACTTTGAAAACAGTTTTAAATATTGACTCTTTGCCATGTGTGGGCTTTGAAGTTTCTCACATTTCTCAGCTCAAAAACAATTTAGAATAATGAAAGTTACAACATGATAATAATTGTAATAAAATTTTATTTACCAGCAAAGGTCATCTGTCCCGAAAATTGAGAGGATTAAGATATATTTTAAAAGTAGAGATACGTGTGGTTGAATAAAATTGTAAACAGCCAAAAATGTTTATCGATAATGATGATAATGGGGCTATTATTAGTTGAGAACGGAGTGCTTTCCGGAACTTCGTATCGGTTCTTCGTGGAAAAAATTTAAATACCAATTGTCTAGGATGAGATCGACTGGAGTACAGCTTGCGACCATCAACTCTCATCCTCTTGATTTGATGTTTCCTTTAAGTAGCTGAAATCGAATTAAGAAATTTATTAGATCCACACACACACACACAAACACACACACATATATATATATATATATATATATATATATATATATATATATAATACATTTATTTGGCATCAAAGGCCAACTGGCCCCACCATTGAGATAACAAATCAAGGGTAGGATATGTGGAGGTGAGTGGAATTGTGAATAGCAAAGTATTTGATGGCAGGAGGGTTTGGGAAGGGAAATGTTATCAAAAACGTCAAGATAGTTCAATCTGGTGAAAAGTAAATAGGAACAAAATTCCATTTGACTAGACAAGATCAATTGGAGAAAGTCCATGAATTGTCAGAGCTTCTAGGTAAAAGTGAGTTCGAAAATAAAGATAATAACGATGGCGGATCGTAGGCAGATATCGGTCGATGGAGTCCATTGTCGTGGAGATTGAGTTGATGTAGCATAGCAAGGACATGGATGGAATCAGCCGGATTGAAAACGAGCTTCTTGCACGGGTCGCAGGCATCCGTAGAACGAGGTTGTGATTGAAGGAAGGCCAGGGAAAGTCGATGTCCTGTTGGGTTATCGGTCCTCCGCTGAAACAAGAAAGAAAAGAATTGGATGAGGAAAACTTAGTAAGGTATCCACTACGTGGATATGATGGGGTCACGAATGGGTTGAGAAGAGGTATCAGTGAGTCAAGAAGAAAGGATGAAGACCAAGGAGGTAAAGTGGAAGATTAGAGAAGTTAAAGAGAATAGCCTGGGGAGAAGTAAATGTTATGGATTGAGAAGGAACCAGTTTCGTTTCCAATCGGTGGTATCGCAAAGAAGTTTGTTGAAGAAGTACTGATGGGCTGCCTTTTTGAATTCGTGCTGGGATAGGAGCTTTATATCTGTGGGAAGAGCGTTGAAAACATTAGTGGTGGGGATATGGTTAGCTTGGATAGAAGAGTTACTAGAACGTGTGGCGTAGTGGTGACTTGGGTGGGCAAAGTTGGAGAGTGGTAGGGAAGTTGAGATCTTATGGATAAAAGAAATGACTCGAAGGTGACGTGTGAACCAAAGCGGAAGAAGGTTAGCCAGAAGTAGGCGTTCCCTATAATTTTGGCATTTCGGGAAGACTCGCTTAAGAAATCTGGAGGATACCTGTTCAATAGTATACGAGGAGGCGAGGGTGAGAGGACAGTAGAATTCGCTGGCGTAAGAAATGAGGGGCAGAACGTAGACCTTGAATAATGTGAGTTGGAGAGTGGGGTTGTTAGTCTTAAAACAGATCAGACGGGCCCATTTGAAGAGTTTGGAAGTAGTGTGTGTAAGGTGTGGGGAGAAGTCTAGGGACTTAGAGAAATGAATGCCGAGATGTTTGGCCGAATCTATTATTTCTATGTCGAGGGGGTAGTTGGCAACCGGGATAGAGCTGAAATTCAGATTTTATCTGTCTAAATTGCTAAACCAGGCAAATGTTAGTTAAATTAGAACCACGAAATACATAAAATCGTAGCATTTCTCTATTTCAGCGCTCAATATTGTGAACGATATATCGGGAAATTTTTCCGTAGTATATATGATAATTTATTCTATATTTCTTAAGTTTTTGAAAAGAGTTGATCTGAAGGCTTGGCAATAATAGGCAGTGTAATTGCAAATAATCCAGATATAATCCCTTTGTCACGACTCCTGTCCGCTTATTTAAGTGAAATATTTTTATGCAATTATCTTCCGAACAGTAACGATTTTGAAGCCTTACAGCAAGTGAGAGAAGATAAAGGAAAGATATTTTATAACTTTTGTACCTCTTTTAACATATAGGACAGACTTTTTCAAATTGATTTCCAAGCTCTATCTGCTTATTTTTCGATGGTATATTTCCCCCTAACCTATTGTTTTTCATTGTATCCCTGTTAAATTTTTAATAAAAAGATTGACGGAAAATACAAAATAGATCAGATACTTTTTTGAAATGTTGTTGCGATGTGTACCATTGGTTTTCTTCAATGCCGCGTTTTGCGTACGCGGGTAATAGTTGTACACGGGCAGTTACACAAAGATCCGATTCTTCACACTTTCCGATTTTGTTTTGTCTTAGATCGGGTTGAATTCTTCTTTTTTCAACTGAAAATGTGGTACTATCACATCTTTGTGATGTGATAGAACCACATTTTCAGTTGAAAAAAGAAGAATTCAACCCGATCAAAGACAAAACAAAATCGGAAAGTGTGAAGAATCGGATCTTTGTGTAACTGCCCGTGTACAACTATTACTCGCGTACGCAAAACGCGGCATTGAAGTAGATCAGATACTGTTCATCAGTCTTAGTTTGCAGACTATCTAAGAAAAGGAAAACTCCGAATACAGATCATCCTCACTAGGAATAGGCGATTTAATGTTCCTTTTCAGTCCACATATAACCGTGAACGACTTACGGTTATAAAACAGTAAAACAGTAGTCAGTTTTGGTTTTTTAAGTCTATGTATAATGCTTGTGTAGTGCTCAGTGTTGCTAGTCTGCTGAAGACGAAGTGTGCTTTTCGCGCTTGTGCAGTTTGACTGTAGGAAAGGACTGACTTATTCGCGAGGCAAGAGCCCTCAAATCCTGAGAGCCAATTTATAAGATTAACTCTGGCTTAAGCTGATCACGAAGATTAGCAAAAAAGACAGGAAGTCAGTCTTACGCATTCGTGGCCAGTTTTATTCCAGTACAGGAAAAGTTGCGTAGTCAGTCGACTTTCTTAAACTTATCCATGAGATTCGTGAATTTTATAACGGCTTTTTAGATCTATACCGTCGGGTCAGGAAACCCTATCAGTCACTAACTGGCTCCAGAAAGAAGTTTGAAGTATTTATTTACTCCAAACGAACATGCGACAGTATTAGCCCAGTAAGTGAATGGGTACAGAATGGAAATGGAAAGGGATAATAAAAAAACGGTGACCTTGATCTGCAACACGATGTGATCCGTAGGCGCCATTTCAATAAGTCATAATTAACTGGGCCTCTATACTGATCCATAGTTTTCGCTAGACTCAAATATTATCGCCCATTCAATTTTCTCTTGGTTAGTGGGAGTACAGTGCGTCGTGGTCAGTTGACATATCACCAATATGAGTATTCGGCGAAGAGATGGTTTGTTAACCCCACCTGCGGATTCAGTTAGCCACTAGAATTACATCGTTGGCCTGCAAGCAGGATATGAAATTGGCCTTCTAAAACAGTGGCTTAACCAGCAAAAATGGTGTTCAATAATATGGTCTGATCGTGATGGAATATCGACGAACAGCCCGAAGAACTGTTTGATTCGCAAACTCAGCTCTTGTTTAAAGTCTCCTGAAGCTCAGCTGTTACAGACAGAATACCGGAATAAACAAAGCTGTCCAAGCTCTAACATCTGCAGTTTGGCTTTTCCCAAGTCACCACAGCATTAAACAGTTCCGACAGTATGCTTAACTTGAAAATATCTGACTTTGTCCACAGTAAATAGTCTGATAATTCCAAAGTGCTTTGTGTGATTTTCCAGAAGCATCAGCTTCGTAGCTAATACCTCTAGAAATCTTGCCAGAAATCGATCCGCCTTGGATCATCAGGGATCTTAAGCACACGAACATTGACAGCTGGGCACCATTTAGCACGATCTGCGGCTCCATGTCATAATTTGCCTTAACGGCTGTGTTTATTCGTTTAGCTTCATGTCTAAACGGATAGATTCTTACTGAGCACGTTTAATAGCCCTCTGAAGCGTGTTCTCCTTTTGTGTTATCAGAACAACATCACTGTATTCAAGGTAAAAAAACAACCTAAACAGACGTTTTCCACAACATGAATTATTCCAGTGACCTCAGCAGAGAAGGCATTTCAAAGGGTTCAAATGCTCTTATTGGTGCGAATACATGCTAGTGCAACATCATAACAGGTTTTGAGCAATCGAACAATTTTAGTCCGGGCGTCATCTTAGGCATTGCGCGCCATAAATATACGCACGAGAAAATTTCGAAAACAGATGAGTAGTCTTGGAAAGCAACAGTAGTGGGCTGCTGATACCAGTGGCGATAATCAAGAGCTCATTAATTTCGTTCACGCATCAAATTTAAGTTTCAAACCCTGTCTCAGTTGGCCTGGTTCTTTTCTATCGATTTTTGCGAATCATTGCAAACGTACTACTGTACTTAAAATGAGTACTACTGTTGCCTTATTTGAGATAGGTAATCTAGCACTTGTTTTATGCATAGCTCCCTTCAGATTGCCATAATTAGCGTGTGCAGATCCTTATGTTCAACTTTTCCACAGAGTTTAAAATATTCAGGAAGATTTCTGCCGGCTTTGCAGTCTCATTAGACATTAAGTCTCAATTTCTTCGTCAAAATTCTAAGTTTAGATGAACATCTTGCAACAGTTTCGAGAGGTCACGTCATCGATACCCAGGCTGTTTGCAATAGGTGGTAGATTGAGGAATATTTGAAAGTGATTGACAGGCTGCGATGTTTTGAACTCGTTAGCGACATTAAGCCAGTGCTGTTCTTCATCTACCGCGTGACTGGCAGTGATCACTTCGATATATTTACGAACCAAGATGCGATCTTCTCTTTGTTTTTCTGCAGATGCTGCCGTTTGAAGAGCTTTGGTGTTTGTAAAGCCATTTTTAGGCTTGCTGAGGCTTTGCATTCTTAGCGCTACGGATGCTGTTGGTATGTGTGCCAGCAGAAGTATAAGCGTCCTTGAAAGCATTTTACATATTTGTATATCTTTTTGGTACATGAATATTTTGACGAAATACAGGTCGTCACAAGAAGCGGGATTCAATCTGATTCTTACTGCCAGAAGTCTGGTAATACTCATTATTTGATCCCGTGATACACTCGTAATGCACTCTCGTGTCCTGTGCAAAAGATAATTAACGAATTCCTACCAAAATTTGGTCTGAGTTTTGTGGCATGTCACTATCTTATGCGTGCATCACATCGCTACGTGTTTTAACAAGGTGTCATTTTGGATGCTTTAAAGATTGAATTAGCAGCAACCAAGTTAAAGCTAAGAACTAGTTTGGAGTACCTGATGCCTTTATCACAGCCATTTTCTGCCAGGTTTCATCTTCCTACAGCTTTGTTTTCCATTCATTAGCCAGCATCCAAATGTCGTTCAATGGCAGATGCAAATTCTGACAGCTTTTTGAAGATAGAATTTCATTAGTAGAATGGCCGAGAGCTTGCACGTACAGATTTACGACTCCGAGAAACAGCTTGCCTATGTGGAACCTCCAATAAGCCAAATGAGAGGTTATGACTTTCCAGTTACGTAAGGTTATCCTCAAATCACTGGATTTACGAAAGGCGATAGCGTGCCTCGCTGGATCACTCTCGTATTGAGATGGCGGAATTGTCGCCTTATCTCATTCTGCAGTGTTTAAAGCATTTCTCTTCTGTTGGTAATAAATGTCGTTCCGGCGCTTTTACAGTTCTGCAGCCGTGAAATATTTACAAGCATGTGAAACAATAGCTTTCACACTCAAAGAGCCGGTAATTAAACTGTCCTTTAATCTAAGTGGTACACGAGGAACACCAGAGAATGCTGGAAGTCCACTGTGTATTTTGGCGTGCGGTACAAAAATTGTGGTGTTATTAGTCGTCTTCCGTAAGACTTCTTTTCTGCTTTATATTGTGCATCGCGCAAGATGTTATGGTTTTCCAGAAAATATTTTTGTTATTGAAACCTGTTTAATGACCTAGAAACCTGTGTTCACACTACTATGGTAGATTATGGATGTCATCCTGTTTACTTATATTATCGATAAAGACTACTAAAATCATCACAACAAACTACAGTATGGAGATCAATGTTCATGACTGGTTTGCTCACCTCGAATACGCCGATATATCTGTTACCTCAAAAGAACATTCCAGAGGACCATTGATTGCTCTCAGTTACGGCCAGCAGCGTAACGCCTCGAAAGTTTTAGTTATTGAGTATTCTACTGTCAGTCCGCGAGATTTCTTCTTTTTTTTCTTCAGGAAAGCTTGATTGCAAATCTACAACGGATAAATGTATGGTGCGAATCGACATACGTGTTACAAAACGATCGCCAATCCAGGATGCAACAACACCATCTATAACTAATTAATACATGATTTAATTTGAGCCCACCTCCGCACGAGTGTTGGCGGACGCGATGTGATTCAACGTCTTACACTACGTCTGAAGTTTGTGCTACTAAAGCACAACCTATGTTCAGCGCAGCTATCAAATAGTCTTTTATCATTATCTTTGTGCATCGAGCTTAAAATTTATCTTTCACCTAAATGAAATTCTGCGCTACTTAAGTGCCCAACTTGAGCATTCATGTCACCAATAACCAAGAGTATATCTGAAATTCCTGCTCTACTTCCTAATGAGTGTATGTATTAAACGTGCTGCATTCAATGGGAGCATACACAAATAAAACGAAAAGGTAACGCTGCTTAAAGCTTGTTGCATTGATTTTAGGAGATATATTTTAGTGTGTTGCACAAAATAGTCTACCAGCCAAAGCTGACGAGCATTATCTCTTTAGGTGCCAATGGCGAAAGATTCCTTCAGCAGCCGCAATTTGCACTTCGCGTCTAGCACGATTGCTCTCATTTCGTCACTACCCATTTAACACTAACTGTTATTGTGTAGTTAAGATGAACTCAATGTTTTGCATGAAACGAGATGATAACCGAATTGCATTAGACTCGACATGTTTCATGCTACAATTACTGAACTACCTTATTAGTGCCTGAAAATCGGCAGTCCGAAATTTTATTAGCTACGGGACTGGCGATCTCGGAGATTTTGTATGATTTGCATGATTTTTTGAAGGAAGCTGCAGCACGGCTATTACGTCTAGGCATTTCGGCAGAAAGCAATCTATTAGGTTTCACGATGAAGCTCATACATATAAATTATTGAATGAAAGATAACTATAATTTTTAGTATATCTTGGTCATGCAGGTCTTCAAAGAATTTGGTCTTAAATTGTGCGGAATATATATTTCTTGAGCGTTATTAATGACTGTCTGGTGCTTGTCTTTTTTCCGCTAATAAAAGAGCATTATCAGCGTATTTTAGATCTCAAAGTCGGTCAATACCATAGAGCTTAAAAACCTGGAGCGTACCAGAGACTTCGGTAAATACTACATCAACGATAAAATTAACCAAGGTAAGAGCAACACTAGCCTTTCCAACGCTGGAGCCAATCGAAAATTGTTCTACAGTGTCAAAGTTCGCTAAAACATCTTGAGTGCCGCAGAATAATCCGGGAAAGAATCTGGTGAGTTGCTGATACCAGTGGAGCGATTAAAGGCTGCGACGGGGTGTGCCCACAAAATTTGTTGATATTATTCGCGCTCTCTATAAAAATACTTCTGGTCGAATACAACGAATTAACGCATAACTTTACAACCGGTAGTGGTATTGTTTAATTTTTTAATCGATGGCAGTGTGAACAACACTCTTCCACACATTCAGGATGCTGGAGTTGAAGTTCTCCCGGGCGATAAACTAGTCGATCTTGACTATGCGGACGATATCGCACTATTATTCGACAATCGGAATGCTTGCCACGTTGTTCCGTCTTTCGGTATGAAATTCGCACCCTCTAAATGTAAGATACTGTTACAGGATCACCCACCACTCACTCCAACGTTGCGACTGCAGAATGAAGATCTAGACATAGTCGACAGGTTTGCATATCTTGGGAGCTCTATCAATAAAGTAGGCAATATGTCCGACGAGGTGAGAATACGGATTGCGAAAGCTGGAGTAGCTTTCTCGAACCTTCGTCATTTGTGGAGAAACGCGAATATTTCACTTTGCCTTAAAGGTCGTGTTTACAATGCATCTGTACGCGCAGTCTTACTATACGCTAGTGAAACTTGGCCTCTTAGAGTTGATGATCTGAGACGCTTACAGGCATTCGACCATCGTTGTTTGAGAAGTATAGCACATGTTGGTTACCAACAACGAATAACTAACGTTGACATCCGTAGACGTATTTTTGGATCTGACAATAAGTGCTCGTCTTTAGAAAAGCAAATAAGGCTCCATCAACTTCGTTGGCTCGGTCACGTTTTGCGTATTCCCTCATTCCGATTGCCCAATAGAGCTCTGTTCTCTCATCCAGCACCAAATTGGCGTAAGAAACAAGGTGGGCAGATTTTGACATGGCAGAAACAATTAAAGTCACTTACATCCAAAATTTGGTAGTATAGGATCCACTCGTCTGCCGGAATGGGGTCCTCATGCACATCACAGTTCTTTGTTAGAAACCCTTAGCGATATGGCAGCGAATCGAGCTCGGTGGCGATTTTGTTGCACATGTCCAGTAGAATCATCGTAGCTTTCTTTTCTTAGTAAGAAAAAGTTAGCTACGAGGTTTGGTCTGTTTTTGACGTGACAGTGAAATCCGTAAGGAAGCTGTATTGCTGATGTTGCCTGGCCCGAACGCTAACTTGGCCATAATGGTGTTGTGGAGAGGTTTAGTTTGCCTCATTTCTGTGAGTTATCCTGATAAATTTACTCATAGTAGCTAGGAATTACTTCTCTCTCCTCCTCTCTCTGTCATAAATCTCACCATTAATTTATCTAAAATATTATTTCTGCTTTCATTTATATACTTTTTTCTCTCCTTATGGTTATATGGCAGTGAAACAGTCACTTTTGACTTTTGTACGGCTGGACATGATGATGCTGATGATGTATGAAGGCTGCACATCTTATTCTTGGTGGAATCCATATCTATGTCGAGCTAGCACGCTTCTCTCGCTCTTCAAACTCTTCGAAGGATACTAGAAGAAATCATATTTGATGAAGCACTGATCAAGCTTGAGTGCTGTTTTCGTATTTTGTAGTAGCATAAAACTAGAACTAAAATCTTGAACTCAGCTGTGAAGAATTTCTTCCTTTAAATCATGGAAATATTCTCGTAATACCCTTCCCCTTATTTCCTTCATGCTTAAAATAATTCCACTGGATTCCGTTAATTCCATGAGCTTTGTGGTCCATAATAGGTGTATGGGGCTGTCACTTCATCAGAAGTAGGACTTTCCATAATAATCCTCTAACAAGTTTTAAGATAACTCCGTTGATATCGTCATCACAAACAGCAGTACAAAAGTCGTTAGTACCTGGTGCTTCCCTACCATATAACAACGAGAAACAAGAATTATACTATGAATATATGTAACAAGATAACCCACATATGTGAGACAACATTGTCCTCTACACAACACCATTATGGTCAAGTTAAATTTAAGGCATGGTAACATCTTCCTCGATAGCCCTGCCGTTTTTTTCATTTGGCGGATTGAGGATTCTGAATGTGCTTGACGTGCTAAAGATTGCACTTTTCCTTGTGTTAAGCTCAGGGGACTCATACTCTAGAGTACTCAAAGAAATACTGTCTTTCTGGAAACTAGCGATGTGAGAATGCACCTGTTCTGTACGCCAGTAATGTATGAGCAATTGGGTCGTGCGGCAAGAGACTTTACGTCTTACAATGTTGGGAGTTTTCTGTGTTCATATGAACGTCACCTGTCTCCTAATTATTTATGAAACTCATGCCTATTTGCAGGTACGAATAGGCCAATCAGACAATAACCGATCACTGATTGAAAGCTTGAAGTTGGCGTTGTATTTATTTACTCGGACAAATATAATCAAAGTTTCAATTTTGATATAAATACCTGGCCCATTAGGTACATACATTTGTCATTTAAAATTAAGAATTTTATGATATCGAGAAGGCAATTCATTCAGTGGACCGGTTTCGCCCTTATTGAGAGCTCATCACGTACTGGCCATAATTTGCCACGGACAGGGATTGAACCAAGGCATATCTGCTTCAGAAACTAGAGCTCTAACCACTGAGCGTCCCTGCGGCCCACTACACAATTTTCAGTTATATTCTAACTAATGTAGCTCGGTTACTATTTTTTCTTTTAGGTGGAGCTCATGGCATCCATTTAGACGAAAAATTTCAAACTGACCATCCCCAATCTATTATTATTGATAAGACACCGCAGTAAAAGGAGAGGTGGTATTGAAATGAAGATTCATATATTTAAACGAGCAATGATAACAATTGCTTTTAATCGAGTTTGCAAACTTGATATTAAGTACATTAAGTACTTAAATTTGCCAGTATAAGCTAAGAATTGTATAGTGTAGAAAAGACAGTTTATCCAGGAGACCGCTTTCGTTCTTATTGGGAACTCATCGCGTACCGGCCAGTATTTGTCGCGTATAGTGCTCGAACCTGGGCACGTCTGCTTCGGAATCTGGTGCTCTAACCACTGAGCCACCCTGCCGCACACTAAACTACACACAATTTTCAGTTATATTCTAACTAAAGTAACTTGGTTAGTCTATTTTTCCTTCAGGTGGAGCTCATATGGCATCCATTTAATCCTAAAGTTCCAACTAACCATCCCAAATCTGTCATTACTGAACAGAAACCATAATATCCATGGGAAAGTGGTATTGAAATGAACATTTATATAATTAAACGAACATTGGTTGCGCGGGCGATGATAACATTTCCAGCCATAATGGTGTGGAGAGGTTTATTTTGCCGCATTTCTGTGAGTTATCCTGATAAATTTACCCATAGTAGCAAGGTATTTCTTCTCTATCTGCCTCTCTCTCATAAATCTCACTAATAATTTGTCTAAATTCACTTATATATTTTTCTTTTCACTCCTTGAAAAATTAGTCACTTTTGACTTTTGTGTGGCTGGACATGATGCTGATGATGATGATGATGATGCTGGTCATACATGATTGTCCATATAGAATGCATAGACCTGTGCAGTTGTAATAAGCAAAATTTGCTAGAAACATTCTGTTCAGGGGCACCAACGATGTCATTTTCTCCTTCTGTTATCTGAGGCAGGTCCATTTAGTATGCGACAATATCTGGACGCTGGTTTCACACACTGTCGGTGAGGTTTGCTTTTGTTGCTTTTGGAGTACCATGCGTTGAACTGTCGTTACACCATGCGAGGCCTTAACAATGCTTGTAGCCCTATAATTTTATAGTTTTTCGCGCTGTTAGTCCTAACAAAAATAATATTTTGTTATTGAGTTTTTATTTTCTTTCTTGTTCTAGAGAAAATGGGCGAACCTGTCGTTAGATCAGGAAATTATAATTCGTCCATGGGATTTTAACCCAGCCATAGGTTGCCTGGCAACGGCTGCAATTGCAATCGACTTTAAAAATAAAACCACGTAAGTCTTGTTTGTTGTCTTTGTTTAATGTTTGAGCCACAATTTTACTAAAGCCATATATTAGGCAAATCATATCGCAACACGATGTTGTGTTGGTCAGGCTCAACGTGTTACATTATTTCAAATGACTAGAGTCTTCAAAATAAATAATGTTATATGCGACGTAATGTTGCAAAAATTATCGCATTGTTGCCACGGAAATATTTCGACACTAATCTCGGTGTGTCCCTCACAAAAATGGAAATAAGCAATAAAACAGTTAGTGTTTTGTTTTAACAGCTTCATCTATACATGTGATTGTTTAGTCTCATAAGTATTACTTGAATTTCTGTAGGTAGGCGTGCGCAATATATATATATATATATATATATATATATATATATATATATATATATATATATGCGTATATAACTGTGATTGCTTTATTCTTATCATATGATCATCAGAATCATCATGGAAAGCCTTACGAAAGTCATTCGGAAGTGGTGTTCCATTGCCACATAAACATTAGAAGAAAATAAGTATAAATGTTAAGGATAATAATCAAATAAATAATGTAGTCAAAAAAATATTAGAGAGTGATTTAAGTTAAATACTTTTTGTTGCGGAGAACTAATATATATATATATATATATATATATATATATATATATATATTTAAATTGATCGTTTCTATTTTCACCATTTAATAAAATGTTATTACATATATATATATATATATATATATATATATAAGTATGTATTATGTGTTGCGAACCTAATAACAAATTAGTTCGGTTGTGACCAGAAGGATAAACCAAAGACAGCATGAACGTAAAGTATGCACGTTTCGTGCTTACTGGCGACTCATCAGTAGGAGCCAGTATTACGCCCTTTAACCACTATGTATTTGGGTGAGGAATGTGGGATAATAAGACGGTACAGTCTCCTAGGCGAATGTATAAACCTGCGTTAGTGAAGCTAACATTATATAAAGTTTCGACCTTGCGACTTCAACGCTAACTGACTCTTATAATATATATATACCGAGTCAGTAAAGAATACTAACAGTATGGCTATTGTGTTAGTAACTAATAACAACATTATAGTAACGAACCAGCCTAGGAGATTGTACCGTCCTATTATCCCACATTCCTCACCCAAATATATAGTGGTTAAAGGGTGTAATAGCGGTTCCTACTGATGAGTCGCCAGTAAGTACGAAACGAAAGTGATTTAAGTGTCGGAGGGTCTACTTAATGTAACTTTATTTACCTAGGTAACACTCAGAAATGAGGCAGACTAAGCTTCGGCACAACACCGTTATAGCCATGTCAGCATTAAAGCAAGGCAAAATCATAAATTCAGATTCCTAGTGGTCTTCACTGAATCGCATAAAAAACGCGGCCTAACCTCGCAGGCAACTCTGCCCATTAAGAAAATTAGGTTAAATTTATTCCACTAGAAATCTGCAAAATGATCTTGTACAAGCTCGTGGCGATGCTATCTCGAGCATGGTTTCCAACTAAAAACTGATGCCCACGTAGATCTTATTCTTACAGACGAGCTGATTTTAGCTGTTTCTTCCATGTCGAAATCTGCCCATCTTATTTCTTACGCCAATCTGACGCTGGGTAAGAGAATAATGATCTTCCGGAAACTCCTATTGAAGAGCTATTTAAAACATGATCAAGCTAACGCAATTGATGGAATCTTATTTTTATGTCTAACGTGAAGCACTTGTTGGCTGATTCAAAAATGTGTCTACGGATTTCAGAGTTACTTATTCGTTGAATGGTGTTTTCATTTGTGGACCTTGATTATTTGACATTACCTGATCTGCGTTTTGACTAACGCAGCTTTCATTGTTCCAGTAGTTTTCTTTTGAAAAAATATTTCGGCCTAACTTACCGTAGGCCTTCATCAGTTGCAATCTGCATTACAAGTTTAACAAACGAAACAAATGCTTTTCTTTTCAACCAACGGTGGTCGAATGTCTCTAAAAGTATAAATAATCAACTCTAAATTGCCAAGTCTCGCATTTCTCCATAAATGACGAAGTTATAATCTAATATGCACAATCGTTTCGTGCTTACTGGCGACTCATCAATAGGTGACAGTATTAGGCCCTATATATTTGAGTGAAGAATGTGGGACATTTCGACGGTAAAATCTCTTATAGGAATGTGTATAACAGCAGTAGTGGAGCTAACGTCATTTAAGGTCTTCGACATTGCGCTTTCAAAGCCACCTCACTATATATAAAATAAACCGAGCCTGGAAATGTTACGAGCACTTGTTGTGCTCTATCCACTGAGTACCCAAACAGGACGAACCCGGTCTACTGGATGAACTGCCTTTTCCACACTTTACAATACATCGTTTGTACTGACATATGCATTTACCTAGTGGGTTAGGTGTTTATATCAAAATCGCAACCTTGATTAAAAGTAATTTGTATCACCGTTTGCGCATTCAATTTTCGTTTAATTATAGCTTTGAAATATGTTGGTTTACTGCATCATATCCACGAATTATGCTTTCTGTCGATTTTACCGATGGCTACCATGATTACCTGATCTGCGTTTTAACTAACGCAGTTTTTATTGGTTCATTAGTTTTCTTTCTTTAACAAAATATTTAGGCTGCCTTTATCGGCAGCCTTTTTCAATTGGTACATCCTCACAAATTTAACAAATAAAACTGAGGATGGACCAACTGAAGAAGGCTTCCGATAAAGGCAGCAGAATTATTTTGTTAAAGAAAGGAAACTACTGGAACAATCAAAACTGCGTTAGTCAAAACGCAGATCAGGTGATTTCGATGAATTCAGTTTCGCAAAAATACTTTTCATTCAAGGCTACCATGATTTGTCTGATCGATACGCCCTAGCTGTTGAAAAAGTAAAACAGCAATAGAAATTTACCGTCTTGTACGCAATGAATTGTCGCATGCACGTTTTGGTCTTCGAGTGATGCAGTGAAAATACTTTATGCTATTTCCGTAACTTTGTACTAGGTTCCATGTAAAGGTCTACGTAAGACTGTAACTGTCTAACTAGTTTTCATACTATATGCATTATGCCATTCTACGTTTAACCTATTTATGTTTCCGTAGGCCTCAGCGTGAGCCAATTGACGCTGATAAGATGTCTCTTGAGTTCACAATGCAGTATGCCGACAGTCCGCTATCTGTTGGTCAGCAGATGCTCTTTCGTTTCAACAAACAGCTTTTCACTGCAGTAGTGACTCGTCTAGGAGGTGAGTCAGTTGGTTTGTTTATCTAGCTCATCTATCAATTATATTGCACTCACTTTATTAGCTATATATATATATATATATATATATATATATAAGTATATATATATATATATATATATATATATATATATATATATATATATATATATATATATATATATATTCTATTGCAATGCGAGCTTTAATAAAATTCATTGTACCTTTCCCATTTGCAAAAACAAAAAGAAATTTTATCGGATAAAATAAACGCTTCTTTCTCATTATCTCCTGAAGTATCTACTAATGAACATATCTTTATATATAAATTGAAAGGCAAAACAATATAGAAATATGTACATATAGAGAGAATGCGAAAAAGGAGATCAATCAATTGCGTGCGTCACCTCCAGTTGAAGTTCAATGCCGGAACATGCTTCTTCTGCTTGCATAAATCCGGCTGCAATTTCTTTTATCCATAAAGCTTCGTATGTGGTTAGCTCCCTTTTGTTATTGCATTTAGTAATTATTTTGAATTCTATGTCTGAAGAACATGCGTGTGATGTTTCGACGATTTGTTGCGCGCATGCAGATATGTATTCACCATCTGATTTAAAACAGATGTTTAAGTTGCAATGTTCTCACACTCGAGTAATTAACCGTCTGGTTGGTCGGCCTACGTAAGTTGATCGACAACTTTCGCATGTATATTGGTAAATAATATTTGATGTCGACATTAACGGTTGTTTCTCTTTGATTGTTGATAAATGCAAGTGTGATACTCTAAATGGCACTCCTTGTTTAGCTGCATTAAATGTGCGTATTAATGCCGCTTCAAATTTCTTTTGTGCTATTCGGGAAACTGCATCCCCCTTAAATGGGATGTTTAGATAGACTGTTTTCTGGATGTGGCATGGCGTCTGTTATTTAATAAAAAACCGCATTTGGTATTCTAGAACGTTAGAACAGTGAAGTGAAAGACAACCAAATGTGCTCCGGTTGGAAACATTATTGCAGAAGTTCTGGTAAATACTTGAGTTCCAAAAAATGCGATCTGGTTAATTAAACTCAATGATAGTCTTTGTGGCAGTGAATGATTAGTATATTGAACTAATTCTCTCATAGGATTTGCCGTGTTATATCCGTATGTCAGCTGCGAAATGTGGATCACATAATCTCACTGATGCAATTTCTGTCGAGTTTCTGCTTTCGCACATTAGAATAAGATTTCAGAAGGCATTTAATTTTCAGTTTCTGTTTAAATATTAACATCCTACACGACAAGACTTGTCGATAACTGGGAAAATTTTCATTTATTTCGGTATATTTCGGAAAATGAATTGTGTTGCTAATTCGGCGAATGATACTGTTTTTAGAAAATATGCGATTCTTCTATTGCGACTGTTATTTCATTTCTTAATTACTTTTTTAATCAATATAATTTGACATTTTAAACAATAATTGATTGCGCGGGTGGTGGTAAAAATTCTTTAAATCAAATTTGCGAGCTTGATTTAAAAGATAATTGGACATTGTCTGAGATACTGTTGGCTGCGGAGACCAGAAGGAAAAGCCACTCAGCATGAACGAAAGTTATATATATATATATATATATATATATATTAATATATATATAACGAGTGTTTAAAGAGAGTCAGCACTATTGCTATTGTGCCAGTACCTGATGTCAACACTATCGTTGCCGAAAAAATACATAGTACCAACACTGGTTGCCGAATTAGTATGCGGTACCAACAAAATGGATTTCAGGTTGTGCTAAAGTTTACCAAAATTGAGATATAAAACTGCTTCTGAGCACCTGTTACTCCAACAGGCCAGAGTATATGGATTTTCTTGAGTAATATGTGTTCAGAAATAGTTGTAATTATTAATTTTGTTGAACTTTAGTATACATTGAAATTCGTGTTGGTACTATGTACCGACTCGACAACCATAGGGTTTGTGCCATGCAGCTACCATGGGGTTGGTATCAGGTAATCATACATTATCCATTGTGTTGGTGCCATTTAAAGACTTGGTATACATATAGGTAATGACTGGATAAATACAATGGGATTGATGTTAATCTCAAACTCATCTACACCGTTGCATGATTATTTAATAGATATAGGACCATTTGGTAAATTTTGTACTTTCTCTTTTTGCTACAATTTCCTCCCTAACATGTTTAATTTTTTTTCTTATTTACTAACATCAGCTATGCTATTGCATGGAGACGCATCAAAGAACGAAACAAAGGTATGCTTTTTCAATCTTTTATGGTATATTGTCTATGCTGTGCTTAACCCCTGACTCTATTAATAACGGTTTAAGGCATAAAATAAAATAGTTTCCTTTGCTTAGAAAAATCTAAAATTTTGAGTCCTGCTGTCGAATATTTAAGACCACTCCATTTTATTTCTTGATGTTTTGCGAAAGCTCCTTCTTCACTGGCATGATGGCTGGAATTCTGTTACACTTTTGTGGAGTTTTCGTTAGTTTTCGCTTGCCTCTTGACTTCACTTGAACCTCGCTCATGTTTATGCTGAACGATGATTATCCACATAGTTGGTAATATGACATCAACACATTCTCTTGTTCTACCTATTACTCCGCGTGCCCACTTTTCCTATCAAATTGGACTGTCAATCACTTCATTAGGTGTCACCGCAGACGAACATTGCAATGTTGTCATTTTGAAGCTTCATCTTCTGATTTTATCTCTGCGACTGCAGATTGCATAACAGTTCGCCGGATCGTTACTGCTTGAACAGACACTATTTGCTTTAAAAGCGCTGGCTAATCTATGGGCTTTAGCCAGCTGTATTTGCGCAGTTCCCATAGAACTGCTCTCGTTCATCAAACCGGTGGTTGTGCTAATTTTTAGCACTCGTTCCCGCGGTTAATTCTAATGCTGGAAAAATCCGGCTTTATCGGCGCCTCAGAATGTTGCGATCAACGCAGCTCGGTCTGTGCAAATGCATAGCAAATGACTAATCAGGCTTTACTCTGTGGCCGTGGCCTGTATACGTTCTGAAGCTCCACGAAGTCGACAGTCTGTTCGATTGTGGAAACTGACGTTCTACGTTTACCTGTACAGGGCATAGACAGACTGTGTATGGATTGTTGAATTCATTTGTTTTTCATCATGTTTACAAAAACCACTCAACACGTATAGACGTTGCTGTTGAAGGTAACTCGAGCGTTGTGCTTTTTACGTATCATTGGGGAATGGTAGCGTTGGTTATTTGATGGTTCTTGTAAGCTTTTACAATAACCCACAGGCACCAACGTTCGAACGAAGTTTTCATGACATCAACGCACAATGACTAGGTTTTGCACTTGTAATGCGGGACGAACTTGACAGCAGTTAGGTAAACCCGAATATCAGTACAAAGGCTGATCTCATTCTTATGCAAAAGAGTATCATATTGCATAAGTGCGATGTTGCACAAAGCCAAGGAATATGTGTTTTTACCACGGGCTTCGAGAAGACATGAACCATGAGGGAGATAAAGATTGGCAAACGGAAACAGAAGCGATTCAAATTGGCCTAGGCGCTTCGAAGGAATAATTATGATAGATACATAGAACGGGCTGTCTTGTTTAATCTGTGCAGAAAAATTCATTAAATTGTTCAAATAAGACCAAAAGTATAAACCAAAGAAAGCATGGACGAAAAGTATAATCTCGTGCACATTCGGTTCGTGCTTAGGAGCTAGTATTAAGCCCTTTACTAGCTATATATTTGGGTGAGGAATGTGGGAAATATAGGACGGTACAATCTCCTATACGAATATTTAAACCTGCAGTAGTGAAGATAACTCTTCGGCAATGCGACTTCAAAGCCAACTTTTTATACATAATATATATACCAAGTCTGTAAATGGTACCAAGACTATGGTTATTGTGCCAGTACCTGATTACTGAATCGATACCAGGGACCAACACTATGGTTGCCGAGTCAGTATATAGTACCAACAAAATGGATGCCAAGTATGTCAAAGTTCACCAAAATTGAGATAAAAACTATTTATGGAAAACCGTTGCTCCAACAAATCCATAAACTTTGGCTTTGATCGATATTAGTTATCGCATTCGTATAAAAGATTGTACCTTTCGATTTTCCAACATTTCCCACCCAAATATATAGTGGGTAAAGGGTGTGATATCGGCTCGCACTGATGAGTCGCCAGTAAGCACGAAACGAATGTGCATGAGATTATATTTTTCATTCATGCTGTCTTTGGGTTATCATTCTGGTCATAATTGAACTAGTTTGTCACTAGGTGCACAACATTTAATACACAATTGCATACATATTATTTCTCCGCCACAAATAGTATCTAATTTGTTTAAATTCATTAAATCTTTAATTCATAAATAAATACTAATTGTAATTATACGCACAGCTAGGCCACACTAGCTGCCTTGTTTAATTTTCATCATGTTTTATTTTGTAGTATTAATGGGTATGCTATTACACTAAAGGCTGTGCGTAACGACTGGAAATGTTTGAAATTGGTCCATTCTGATTTGAGTTGCATGGATCAATCAGAAGGCAGCTTGCAAAAAACATAACATTTCGTGGGTAATTTGCACGGTTGTAGGTTAATTACTTTAAACCATACGAGATGGCAGTGATGAACACTTGCTATCTCCGGATAAAGGCGATCGACTTGTATATGTTCAGAATTGCAGAGTTGCATACTTTAAAATAATGGTAAGCTTGTTAGAGATTGATAGGTCGGCCTTGTTGTTTGACACGCGTGAAGGCAAGATATACTGTCAGTAGTTATTACTAGACGAACTGTTGTTCCATTTTGGACACTAAGCGGGACTAGTGTAGTGTGGTTGTCCCAACATCCAACAAAGTCTTGACTGGGGAAAGGCAATTAGGTCGATATAATCGGCATTTTTCCAACCTCCTGATTGCACGGAAACACCGGGTTGGATGGTCTCACGATTTGAGTTATGACTGGTTCTGAATGACGGGTAATAGACACTGCGTTTCAACAAACCTCTGCACACGAAGCTGCTGGCAGCTAAGCAGAAAATGATAGTGGCGAGAATGTTTGAACCATAGATTTTTGCTTTCTTACATCCGTGGTTTATGTGGCGATGGATGATTTGTCATTGTGGCCAACCGTAGATTTCTGTCGGCTAAATGCAATCACGACACCTGGCGTGTATCCAATGTTTATTTTAAAGAATACTTTCTTGTGTGCTTCTCAGGACAAGTTGTTTGAATCGCTTGATCTTTGGCAAAGATTTTAGCAAATTAGTGTTCGCCCTGAAGTTGGATGGAAGTTGGTTTTAAGGGTACCAAATGGACGTAGGTCTTCCAGTGTATGATGGACTCATTTTTGGCAAACTTTAACAAGCATTGATTATGTGGCTGGTGATAACAATTAGTTAAATTAAGTTTGCGAGCTTGAAGTAAACACCAATCCCATTGTATTTAACCGGTCGTCGAACAACACAACAAAACTATCGCCAGTCGCAACGCACTGACGCGTTTCGACCTTCCATGATCATCATCAGAGTACGACGGCAAACTGACTACCGAGGAACAAATCGCATTGCATATATATAGAAAGCAACATTAGATATGCGGCTCTCACCTCTAGTAGTCTTGCATATATCGTACGTGACTGGAAATGGTGTTGGAAAAAAGGGAGTGGTAAATCTTGTTCCCACGTCATTTTCAGACATGCATCTGATGAAGGGCTTCTAAATGAAGGGACAAGTGAGAACCCATCAATGAAGGCCAATAATCGGTGCACCTGTAAATTTAAAGGATTCAAGCTTTTACCGACCTATGAATGCTATCGATGGTCCCGTACAAGAAAAATAACGACCAAACCCACAACAAGGAGGACAGCACTGAGCACCAAAACTCAACATTTAAGCATACCATATATGGTCGTAATTAGTTTTACGGCTTGCATTTAGTGTAAATATTCAGCTTAGTAACAACTCTTGTTTACAAGAGTAATACGCATGAGATACATAAACGTAAGTGTGTGTCGGATTATTATTCTAAGTTCCTAAAGTAAATATTCATGTGTGTATAATAATATCTGAATTCTTAACGAAGTGTGCGTTAGGGGAACTTCGGTATTGTTCAGTGAAGAGTTTGCAGACCTTTGCTCGCATAAGACTCGCCCCGTTTATGAGAACATTAATTTCAGCAACGATGGAATCATTTCTCCAGTCATTGCGCACACGAGTGCATCGTTTTTGATTGAACCATTGGGGAAATTGAGAGACCTAATGCCTGTAAGGCTTTACAATAGTTCTGTGACAAATCATTAGCTGGTGAAAATTCCGAAGCAGTTGACCAAGTAGTAGTAGTAGTAGTAGTATTTTTATGTTTTTTTGTGCGGTGTCTGAATTAACAAATTTCGCTATTCATTCGGAAGCTTCAAAGCTATCGTCAAATATGAAAATGTCATCCGTGTAATAAAAGTCCGATGGCCAAGGGCTGGTACTGGTGTGAATTTAATGATATCCTGTAGGGGCCTCTTTGTCTGGCGGTTAATCCAGATTAACCAGTCGAAGGATCAACCTTGTGATACAACTCTGTGGCGCAGCCATTTGTTCCGGAGGTCGGGTGCTAAAAATTGATGGACGCGGTCCACTTATCTCACTTAATCGTGACATTAACCAGACGTTTCTTGGCAGTTCAGACACAGAGTTGAACTACATATTTCGTCGTAAATTTGCTTTATCCACGTTTCCGAATGGAGTTGCTATATAATTAGGTTAGTACCAGCCCAATAATTAACTTAGGCTGCGGATACTGTGAGGTCCTGATTTATTCCAGAACATATTGAATGCATTTGATTCACACACACACACACACACAAACACACACGTGGCGTACGCTTATTTGGTGAATCCTCATATGTTGTTAAATCACTGTAATTTCACTTGGATGGGGGGTACACGTTCAGTAACTGATTACTTCTCAATCCAAAACAAAATAAATAAGCGCAGACATGGTGTATGCTTTTACCTGATCTGCGTTTTGACTAACGCAGCTTTAATTGTTCCAGTAATTTTCTTTTTGCAAAATATTTCGATCTACATTACCGTAGATCTTCATCAGTTGCATTTCACGAAAAAATGAAGCAAGCGCGTTATTTCCTTTAGTCATAATATTTATATACCTCATTAGATATTCGCGTGTCACATGTGTGTGTGTGTGCATTTTTCATAACCGTTGTACGTGCATGTGTATCAAAATAATTTAACCAAGTTTTTAGTTATGCATACACATACACATGCACATGCGTGGTGTGCGCCAATAACTGTTATTAACTTGCCTATTGAGTACAACCTAGTGGTTTGAATTGTAATTTAACATGTGCATTAGTCTTTCGGACTTCTGGTTTTATCACTCATGGCATGTTTATATGACGAGTGCTTCTGAATTATGGGTCCCCCCATCTCAGTTACGTCATTTACATTGGGTGTGTAAAACGAATAGTTATTGCATGCACTTGATAAATTATTATTCAGCCACTCTGGTCTAAATTAGTTATGATGAAAACAACGGTTATGAAAAATGCGCACAAACACACACACATGTGACACGCGTATAGCTAATGAAAGATCAGTCCGAGGTATATAAATATTATGACTGGAGGAAATAACGTGCTTGCTTAATTTTTTTCGTGAAATGCAGCTGATGAAGATCTACGGTGATGTAGATCAAAATATTTTGCAAAAAGAAAATTACTGGAACAATTTAAGCTGCGTTAATCAAAACGCAGATCAGATAATTTCAATTAATCCAGGTGCGCACCAAAGAAATTCCTTCAAGAAACATTTTAAATGGTGTATGCTTATCTAGTGGATCGTCAATAGGCGTTATTAGATCACTGTAATTTTAATTCGATGAGCGTGCACATGCAGACACATACAAAGACATACATGACATTTATTTACCTACTTAAAGACAGTCTTGTTCAAGAGAGCTAGCAATAAGTATAAATGAAATAATTTAAACTAAATTTATCACTTAACCTAGTGATTTGTCGAGCTTTTTTGGGATGTACTTTCTTTAGTTAACGACTTCCGAAATCGGAAGCCGAAATATTCAGAGTAAACTTGAAAACAGTAGATGCATACACCTTGTTATGTAAAAAAGTGCCGGTTAATTGATTCTGTATCGTCGGTGCGCACATTAATTCTAATAGAAGAGTATTAATTTATCACGAGTGAAACGAATTTATCAGCCTCGAAGTAAAAACACAGATCAATCTTTGCTGACGAACCTAGAAGTGTTGTTTCGAGATATTTTTCAAGGATAAGATTTGTATGGTACATCTACCACTGGAATGAATTTTATTCTTGATTTGGACGCGTTCTCGAATATCGCTGGAAATGGAAGCGATTGAGTAGAAAAAGGCAGTCCTTCGTGGCAGTATTTAGCAGATTTATTCCGCGATTATTTTCATATATCATAATCACCTATTTCGCGAATGGAACAAGAATTGGTGCTCATAAATTTCTTCACCAAACTATAAAATGTTCATTTGCAATGTTCTAAGCAGCAGTGGCTCTAGGAAATGGTGGAAATCATTGATGTTTAGCCGAGTTTCAATATACTTGTCGATAAATAATTATGGCTAGGTATAATTAGAGTTCAATCTTATCCCTGTTTTAGAGCTGTTGTGTCATTTTAACGGTCTCTCTAATTGTATAATTTTTTGGTGATCTCTTAATCTGAATTTATCTGATAAAATCGCCGTTAACCGACTCACAATGATTCACTGTTGATAGTTCTACTACGCGATTAGCTACGATTGAAGACATAAAACTAAAGGATGTATATAAATTTCAAACTCAGCGAAATTTGTATCCTATCTAATTATGACGTTTTTATTCTTTGCTACGAACGCTATAAGTAAATTCGTCTAAAAAATTAAAGTCATCGGAGTGCAAATGAGAATTTATATCGAATATTATTTCCGTGTTCTTCCCAATTAGTTCAAGCATGCGTTTTTACAAATCATGAATCTACGTTTCCATTATATTTGGACTAAGCTCGTGGGTAAGAGAGTCCATTACTGTACAACTTTATTGTGTGTGTCTGATTAGATGCAATTGGATTGGTGCTTATCTCAAACTCGCCAATTTGATTTTTATCACAATCTGCGAAATCAGTGTCTGTCTAATTAAGAAATAGCACAAATTTAAAATGTTTTATTAAAGAAATGTTAGTCACTTGCCTTACAATTTTTCGTTTTAAATACGTGTATTTATTTTACTGCTTGACGGCGTTGAAGCTATACGTATTGCCTAAATATATTTTTAAAAGAAATAAAAATAATGCGATATTGATCACGGCATAACTAACTGATCATTGTTTTGACTAATAAGCGATTGTGCCAAGTTCATCGTCTCTTCTGATCATTTTTTGAAACTTTCTCGTGTTTCCTTCTTCAGCCCACAGTTCATCAAACAATGCAAACTCAAATAAATAAATAAATTGTAATATTTCATTTAACTCGCTTCCTTTATATTTATGGTGGAATAATTACATAACAGCTACTAGTGTTTCATCAGACAGACGAGTATCCCGTATATATAAGTGTGTGTCCAGAACTGCCGTGAATTTTATAAAAAAATATAATTACATACACGTGCACATCCATCTAAGTGAAGCCAAGTCAGGGTTGTGCTTGTCCGGCGTATGGCCTTCGGCCTAATCACATAATTAATGACAGCTGCCGCCACATCTCTTGTGCTAGGTTGCGTCTGTTGTCCTTGTTTGGCACAAATCACGCAGTTTTTTGAATTCGTGGAATGAAGAAAGAGCAGATGAGATAATTAACTGAAAGTGATGGTAATGGCCTAAGATTTCTACACAAGCATGGACAGGAACAGGCCTCTTGATATGTCAACTGGATTTATGTATGCTGGCGCTTGTTGCCGCGCCTTAGGAGCTATTCGGACCGTCTGTTAAATTATCGAGTATAGAGCCTGTGATAAATTCATTAGCTGTTCGTCGATAACTATGTGTATGTATTGTGATTTTAGAACATACACTTATATGTAAAAAGTGAAGTAAATGTCGAAAACTCCGGACTCTATAAGAGTCTACATCAATAAGGCAATTAACCAGGCCTCTCCACTGACATCTTTTAACCGTTAGACTCCTACAGATTTACGTAATTTCAAGTGACCGATATCGCGAATAAAAATATCCGGCTAAGAGAATACTGGCACCTTTCCAGTTCCTGCCGCTGGAGTTAGCTCATTTGCCTAGATTGCAAGGTGTGGAATTGGCCTCAAACAGTGTTTGACTTAATGTAATAGACGTTCCATAACTATGTTTGTTGGTGATTGTGCATCAAAGAGCGGCCAAATTGAACTAGTCGAATCGTATATTTCGACCACGAGTTATGCTTCCTAATGCTCAACTGTCAAACGAATACGTTGACCAACAAATCTGTTCAGGCGCATAAAAAAGTAAAACCGGACGTCCATTTGACTTGAAGGCCTAGAACTTAGTGTGTTGTGAAAGACTTGCGTTTCTTAAATGATTTGGTTTATTTGCCAAAAAGCAGATGCAGAAACAATATTCCGTTTGAAAATAATTGCGGGAACCCATTTGTCTGGTGCCACTGGAGATCGTAGGTAAACGAATTCGATGACGGCTGGTAGCAGGGTGACTTTTGGTACAGTTTTAGTCTACGGATCTAAATTGATTATTGCGAGTTTTTTTATACATTTTGCTTCACTTTGTACCGGATGCACAATTCTCGAGTGACAGGAAACATGTTTAGGATACGGATGGACTGTGTTATCTAGTCAGGTATCTAAAAATTGTATGGCGTGTGTTTCAAACATGTTCTGGCAACCATGATCCAGCGCCCACCCTGCACCTTTCTGACAGGAACAGGCTTTAGGAATAAGAATCGATGGGAAATTAGGTTTCTTCTGTCCTTTGGAGCCCACTGATTTATGTAAAGGCTATAGGTACATTTTTAATGAAACTGCTAAGTATTGCTGTAAAGACTACTCAAATTATGTGTTGTCTCAAGTAACTTAATGTTCACCATAGTCTACGCATTCATTAGTTGACTTTATGGTTTGCAACTAGTGACGAACTGGAATGAACAAGCAATTTTCATTTCACAGTTCATGCTGGTGTTTTGTTATGCTGTTTGCCTATCACCTTTGCAACGAATGCAATTCTTCGTATCTTGCGCACTGTTGACTTATAGCTGCCTTATATGCTCATTGATGGGCATAGTTAGCGTACCCTCTGTGCAGGTGACATGAATCTCCATTTACGCCTTTGTTTATTTTGTTTTAATAGGAAATTTCCTATTCCAGTGCTTTAAAATCTATTTATGTAATGCCAACAATGAGCTTAGCCTTTTTAGACACGCGCAAAATTTGGTCGAGTTTAATTGAGTTTTTAACTTGCATCGGTCCGTTGGAATATAAATTTCTGTCATGAGGAACAGCGGGCCCTAGCCGTTGTGTCGACAGTGACAATTTTCACTTTGCCAATAATTAAGGTAATAGGATGCCTCCTTGAAATCAATTCTTGATGATTTAGTTGATCTTATCTTAAGTTACCTTCATTTGTCATTCTGAAAGGCAGCATCTTTAGGAAAAATTAGAAAAATAATGTTTGGCACCACTATATTACTAGTGTTTGACCATTTACTGCTGCCGCGTCTGTCTCTCGAGCGGTCCAATTGAAACGTCTTGTTTTTCTGACATAGGGTTTTAGTCTCCACTGAAGTAAACTGTACGAGTGATTAATCTGTTTATGTCTGAAATATTTTCTTCCTTAATTTAAGATTGGTGTGCTGACAACAAATACATCGATCATGTGGGGTTTGCAGGCTGGCAGTCAGCTCAGAATGATCGGTCGGTCAGTCAACCTTGGAGTGATGCAACCGGGTGGGGCGGCGCTTGGGCCCGGAGGTCAGCTGTTGACGACCGCTGGTTGCGGTCCCCTCATCTCGCCGAATTGGGACTTTAACCAGATGGGTATTGGTGGCTTGGACAAGGAGTTCACCAACATATTTCGTCGCACATTTGCTTCGCGCATGTTTCCACCTGGCGTAGCCATACAATTAGGTTAGTGCCTGCCACATAGGTTCTACTTCTAATTTGTCTAAAAAGAGTAGTTGCATTCTTCTTCTTCATTTAAGTCGTCTTAGTGTTTTCAATCTATGCTTAATGGTTAGAGCGTCAGTATGCAGGAAAATCGTCATAGGTTACACTTAATTGAGAGACGTGTTTACTTTTGTCCCTTAGCTGGCCACACATTGATGCTAAGTAGTTTAATCAAGAGCACCGGCTTGAAAACAAGCGACGATTCTGTCGCTTGTGCCTTCATTCGGCATGCTAACCTGCGTTAGCTTCAGGCAAAGCAGTGGATGGGGAAAGGCATCTGCCGGTTTTGACTTTTTAGTTATTCTTACCTGACCTGTGTTATGACTTACAGAGGATATGTTCCTGATGAACAATCAATGATTTTGCGCATTATGGGAACAGTTCTTTAAATCAATTTTGCGGGCTTGAAGTAAACACCAATCCCATTTTATTTAACCAGTCGTCGGACAACATAGCAAAACTACCGTAGTCGCACGCATTGTCGCGTTTCGACCTTCCATGATCATCATCAGAGTACGACAGGAAACTGACTAACGAGGATAAAACCTCGCTGCATATATATGGAGAGCAAAATTAGATGTACAGCTCTCACCTCTAGTAGTCTTGCATACATTGAACTTGACTGGAAATATCGGCTGCACGATTTCCATGCAGTCATGAACATTTTGCAGTTTTCGCATCATTTATATATGTTATAAAATTGCACAATTATTGATAACGCAGGTGGTGTTAACAGTTCTTCAAATCATCACCAACATGGCAAAACTACCATATTGCGGTCTGGTTCTCGCTTGTCAATTTACCGTCATAATCTGATGATGGAAGGTCAAAGCGCGTCAGTGCGTATGACTGACAGTAGTTTTTCTGTGTTGTTCGACAACTGGTTAAATTAGTGTTTACTTCAAGCTCGTAACCTTTATTTAAAGAATTTGTTGCAGTTATTTGTTCATAGAAGATTTTTCAGATACCATTAGCGGTGTCATTCGTCTGTCCTAAGAATATCATAAGCCTTAGGATCATACTAACATGGCATGGACTTGCTTTATTAGTCTGGGTTGGTCTTGTTTACAGCGCTTCTGTTGATTTTTTTCGTTTATCCTGCTAGCATGACCTAAATCAATGCGAAGCTGTAGATGAAGAAAGACGTCTATCGGCGCTGACCCATATTCATTTCTTAATCATTTTCTTACCTCTGTAATTTTGGGCTAGTAGAGTTAACTATTAGGTTTAGTCTTGCCTATATCACCTATTTCTTTTGTTTTCATTTTTGCGTTATGCATGCGCTAGCATTGGATAATGTGGAGGTTGGAGAAAGACGTCTGCCGGCGCTGATTCCTTTTTCATTCCTTAGCCATCTTTTTAACTCTTTTGTTTTAGGGTTGCAAATTTGGTTGCGAAGTTTACTCTTGTTTATAATGTTACTGTCTTTTGTGTTTTGGTTTGTCATTCTAGCAAGCGCTTGCTTCGCACAATATGGAGATTGGAGAAAGGCGTCTTTCGGCGCTGATTCCTCATTCATTACATAGTAATATTAACTCTCTTTTACTAGATTGACAGAGTTAGCTGTGTGATTTTGTCTTGTTTATGAAGCGGGTCAATGAAATCCGTTTAAAGGCGATATTGTCGTTTACATAATTAAACGAACATTGGTTGCGCGGGTGGTGATAACAATTATTATAATCAAGGTTGCGTGCTTGATATAAACACCTGACCCATTAATTACTTACATATGTCAGTATAAACTAAGAATTGTATAGTGTAGAAAAGGTAATTCATCCAGTATTTCAGTATAAACTAAGAATTGTATAGTGTACTGGATGAATTGCCTTTTCTACACTATACAATTCTTGGATTTATACTGACACCTGTAAACTAATTAATGGGTCGAATGTTTATATGAAGCACGTAACAATTAATAATTGTCGTCAACATGTTGTTGTACGGCTGTTGTGTATGAAGATGATGATAATGATGAGCAATACGTA
>JAQBSW010003413.1:0-83669 GCA_029291075.1 Eudiplozoon nipponicum | reverse complement strand
TGGCCATACTGGTGTTGTGGAGAGGTTTAGTTTGCCTCATTTCTGTGAGTTATCCTGATAAATTTACGCATAGTAGCAAAGTATTCCTTCTCTCTCTCTCTCTCTCTCTCGTAAATCTCACTAATAATTTGTCTAAATTCACTTATATACTTTTTTCACTCCTTATGATTATATGGCAGTGAAGCCTTAGTCACTTTTGACTTTTGTATGGCTGGACATGATGATGATGTTTCTTGGTTAGCCTTTCTTTTATATGGAGTCTACATTTTTCAAAACTTAGTTTATACTGACAAATATATGAATACAATACAACCGATGTGCATTTAATTATATAAATGTTCAATTCAATAACACCTCCACAGGTAGCGTGATGGCTGTTCCATAATGACAGATTTTCAATGGTTAGTTTGAACTTTAGGTCCAAAGAGATTCCCTATATGCTCCAAAACCCATAATTGGCTACCCGAATTCGATTCAATAACGAAATACGTAGGTATCATAACATTCTGCAGCTCATGTTAACGTCACCAAAAAATGAATGGATTCATCCTTCCATACAACAGAGTCTTCAGCAATTAACTTTACATGTCAGCTTGTGCGAAAGTGTCAAGTTCACTCCGGGTTTTCTTCAATACGTAATGATCCTTTATGCAGCGAAATCACCAGAACTAAACGACATCGCCTGGAGTTTATTGACCAATGTAAAGCAGAACAAATCCCTGCTTGACCCATATTGTGATAATCAAGGTCTGTAAAGCCACTAAAAATTTGCTCGTTTGTACTATCTTCTTCCTTACACTGGACAACCTGCCTAACCGAAGTAGGTTATCTTTACCACCAGTAGACGGGACATGGCTTGTAGTAAAAAAGGCAGAATGAGTACAAGTCGGCTATATGATGATGGAGCAGTTGTAGCGGTACAATATGTGGTTACACCAATAAGTACGAAAATCAAAGTTGGATTTAATGAACACTTATGCGAATTTAATACTCACCAAGACATACAATACCAAGAAAAATTCATTTACTAAATAGACTCGATTAAACATCTCGAAATAACTCCTACAAGCAATTTATACATAAAAAAGTATATTAAAATTTTCATATTTAATCCCAAGAGTTTGACTAACCTGATACTAAGAAAATTATAAACAACCGGGCTCAGGCTTATTCTATTTAATACATGTAAGATACACAACTTATTATAGGACTTCACAAATAGATAACTATTTAGTAAACTGAGAGGACTTCAATCATGCTAATGCTCTAACGTTCCATATAATTAAAATCTAGTGACGGCTTTCAACCTCTGTGGCAAATAGAATTACATAAACATATTAACGAACTGAACAACATAAAGTTATGATTAATTCAAATTGTATTTCGAGATAAACTAGAATTGATTATACGAAAATAAGATTTTGAACACGTTTTGACTTATTAAAAAACATGTTTATGCTCCGAACTTAAGCTCAACATACCGCTAAGCAACACATGAAGCTAACACTAAATTTAGATTTGTTATATACGCCAGAAAAACATGTATTGCCTGGCAATATCAAGAAAACGCGACATTTATATATCCTTTTTACGCTCTCATATATTTTATTTTTCTCAAAGCGAAACGCGTGTAATCTGTTTAAGCTGTATAATTTTAAACTCCTACAATTATCAATCAAATAATATATATATATATATATATATATATATATATATGAATACCATTTTTATATTTATAACTTCGTTGTTCTACGCCTCTTTATTCCTAATTAACTTATAACGGATGTCATTTTCTACACTTTATCAATTAAAATACTTAAATATGCTCCTTTAGAATCGATCAATGGTAAAGTCGCTTTCGATGATTTATGCATTTCAATCTAAAAAATCAGTGCTTGAAGAAAAACGTCCCTTATTATCGAGATACTTTAACGAAGTTACACAGCAACATTCAATAAAAACCTAACACAACGTAATACTCCTTCTTCAACAGCAAAATTCAGCCGAAAATAAATGCAAGATCAAACTTTTTATTAAAAATCTCCTAAATAACTTTACTTTTTACTTTACTTTACTGCGGCTGACTCCTTTTGTAGGATAAGCCGGCTCCATGACATTTCATGGAGTTTCTTGGGAATTTGGTACAAGTGGTGTCCCCTCACCACTCGGCTTTTTGATCGGGGACGCACCTCTAGCCTTTGCACATCCAAGCGCAGTCTGCAAGGCAGCAGTAAGTTGCATGGTTGCCGGTGGCTGTTGAGAGCTCATTCGCAATTCGGAGGTACGGGGTACTGTCCAGGAGTCCATGTAATCCTGTGGCTGTTGAACCCTTTTGTGGCGGGGAACACGCCGAGTCATGGTGCCGTCGTCGGGCTCATGTGGTATTTTATAGGAGATCCGATTGCCGGTCGGAAATCCACCACGCCCTGGTGACACCACCGCCATAGCCCCGTTAGCCCATGTACACGATCGGCCATCGAGACATGGTTGACACCGTCGTACCACGTTGAGGAGAGGATGGACTTTACGACTACACGTATAAAATCTATTAACAGTAATTTAACAATATTAGTCAATCTCGAACGAGGCAAAAGTCATTTAATCAGCCAGAAATAATCATACTTGATTCTATATTCATTGATGATGATATTGAAACAGACATTAAACGCTGTAGCTATATAACAATTCGATCATACACAAATATTAATGCACCATATATGCCCAAACCGTATACATTCATAAAGATATTGCAAACAAGATTAAAACCACAAACTATGTATATCATATCATACTGGCAATCACCTATAAATGAAGACAACACAATTTCTGTATCTGATCAAAATACCAATAATTGTGAAACATAAATATAAGACTACACATTAATTCGAGCGGATAGAATCTCAAGTAAAGGAGTCGGCATTGCCATATAGCTCCACAATATGTTAATACTTATCATTATACATACTACTAATCCAAATCCGGAATCTATCTTTATAAACATTTCGCTTTATGCAATGTATTTAAGAATTGTATGCACATATCGTACACTCACTGATAAAATATTTGCCAGCAAATGGGGAAATAATAAATGCCAACACATTTAACTATAGAATCATAGTAAGTTATTTTAACTATTTCTATTACCCAAATACACGTATAAAATCTATCAACAGTATTCTAACAATTGGCCCATAGCCATAGAAATTCCGGCTTGACGACCGGCAGGCTCAAGCTAGTCGACCCGGGATTGGTAACATGAACCTTGCCGGGCCATAAAGGGACAGCCATCATCCCGTTTCGTGTGAAGCCTCGAGTTTGGTCTAACTGCACTGTAACATTTTGTTAAATGTGTAGTGACGGAATGAGAGCAAGCGTTCCAGACGTGAAGGGCAAGTTTCGGCTGCTGAAGGAAACTTTGGCCACTGGCATCTGGGCAGATAGTGCTCATCAGCCTTGGTTGGCAGACTATCTAGGAGAAGGAAAACTCCGAATACAAACCATCACTAGGAATGGGCGACCTAGTGGTCTTTTACAGTCCACATATAACCATGACAAGTATAGGTGTGTGAAACATTAGTCACTTGACTTTTGTGTGGCTGGACATGATGATGATGATGAGTCAATTTCGAATAAAGCAAAAATTATTTAACCAGCCAGAAATCATGATACTTGATTCTATATTCAGTGATGATGACAGTTCGATCACACAAAACTATTAATGCACCATAATTTCTAAATCCCGTCATCAACATCATTATCATCATGCACAGCTATAAAAAATCCAAAAGTGACTATTTCACTTCTATATAATCTGAAGAAGGGAAACAAAAAAGAAAGAGAAGAGAAACAAAAATTATACATAACGACAAAAATAATAATTTAGGCACACAAACTATTAAAGATTTACAAGATAGAGAGAGATAGAGTACATTGTTACTAAGAGAACATTTACCAAGATAACGCACAGAAGTAAGGAAAACTAAGCCTCTACACAACACAATTATGACCAAATCAGCAATACAGCTTCATGCGGGTTTTACTCTACCACTTCATAAGCAAAACCAAACCTCACAGCTAACTTTGACCGACTAAGAAAGGAAAGTTACGAAGATTATGAAGTTTTATACTACCCAATTTGGATGTAGGTGACTTCAACTGTTTCTACCACGTCAAAATCTGCCCACTTTGTTTCTTATGCCAATCTGATGCTGGATAGAGAACAGAGTTCTACTGGGCAATCGAATTGAGGACATATGCAAAACGTGACCGAGCCAACGAAGTTTATGAAGCCTTATTTGTTTTTCTAACGAGGAGCATTTATTGGCAGTTCCAACAATACATCTACAGATGTCAATGTTAGTTATTCGTTGTTGGTAACCAACATGTACTATACTTTTAAACAATAATTGATTGCGCAGCTGGTGGTACCAATTCTTTAAATCAAGTTTGCGGGCTTGAAGTAATCACCATTCCCATTGTATTTAACCATTCGTCAAAAAACGTTGCGACTAGCGGTAGTTTTGTTATGTTTTTCGACGACTGGTTAAATACAATGGGATTGGTGTTTACTTCAAGCCCGCAAACTTGATTTGCTAACAACCATACTTCAAATTACCTGATCTGCGTTTTGACTAACGCATTTTTCATTGTTCCAGTAGTTTTCATCTTGCAAAATATTTCGGCCATACTTACCGTAGGCCTTCCTCAGTTGCATTTTGTTTCACAAGTTTAACAAACGAAACAAATTAAGCAAGCGCGTTATTTTCTCTAGCCACAAAATTTATATGTATACTTCAGACTGACCTTTCATTAGACATTCGCGTGTCACATGTGTATGTGAGCATTTTCATAACTGTTGCTTTCATCTTACTAATTTAGACCAGAGTAGCTGAATACTAACTTATCAAATGCATGCGTTAACTATTAGTTTTACACACTCAATGTAAATGACGTAACTGAGATTGCCCCCGCTTTCAGATGGAAGAGACCCATAATTAAGAAACACCCGTCATTAAAGCATGCCATGAGTGTTTCTGAATTTGTTTCGTCTGTTAAACTTGTGAAACAAAATGCAACTGATGAAGGCCTACGGTAAGTATGGCCGAAATATTTTGCAAAAAGAAAACTAATGGAACAGTGAAAGCTGCGTTATTCAAAACGCAGATCAGGTAATTTCAATCAATTCAAGTCTGCAATTAAATCAATCTTTCAAGAAACATTTAACATGTACTATAGTTCTCAAAAAACGATGGTCGAATGCTTGTAAGCGTCTAAAATCATCAACTCCACGAGGTCAAGTTTCACTAGCGTATAGTAAAACTGCGCTTACAGATGCATTGTAAACAAGACCTTTAAGGCAGAGTGAAATACTTGCCTTTCTCCATAAATGGCGAAGGTTCGAGAAAGCTACTCTAGTTTTCGTGATTCTCACTCTCACCTCGTCAGACAAATTGCTTAAGTTATTGATAGAGCTCCCAAAATATTTAAACCTGTCAACTATGACTATATCGTCAATCTGCAGTCGCAGAATTGGCGTGAGTAGTGGGTGATACTGTAAAAGTATCTTACGTGTAGATCGTGACTATGCAGACGATATCAACAATCGAGAGGCTGCCAAGGCCACCTTGAATAGATTATCAGACGTCACTTAGAAATTCGCGCCCTCTAGATGTAAGATAATTTTGCAGGATCACCCAGCACTCACTCCAAATCTTCGAATGCATAATGAAGATCTAGACATAGTTGACAGGTTTACATATCTCGGGAGTTCTATCAATAGCTTAGGCAATATGTCCGACGAGGTGAGAATACGAATCGCGAAAACTAGAGTAGCCTTCTCGAACCTTCGTCATTTATAGGAAAACGCGAATATTTCACTTTGCGTTAAAGGACGTGTTAACAAGGCATCTGTACGCGCAGTCTTACTATACATGAGTGGCACAACAGAGATGATGGTGAACGCCGCATTCGTCATCGTGTTGAAAGTATAACAGAATGGATTCAGTTGTGACCAGAAGGATAAACCAAAGGCAGCATGAACGGAAAGTATAATCTCATTCACATTCGTTTCGTGCTTACTGGCCACTCATCAGTAGGAGCCGGTATTGCGCCCTTTAACCACTATATATTTGGTAGAAGAATGTGGAATAATGGGACGGTACAATCTCCTAGACGAATGTGTAAACCTGTAATAGTGAAGCTAACATAATCTAAAATCAAAGACAATGCGACTTCAATGCTAACTCACACTATATAATATATATACCGAGTCTCTAAAGGATACTAACACTATAGCTGTTGTGTTAGTAACTGATACCTTTTTTGAAATCGATGAGTACCGGATACTAACACTATGGTTTCCGAATCGGTAAATGTTACCAACCTGATGGATATAAATTTATGCTAAAGTTCACCCAAGTTGAGAATTACAACAATTCCGAACACCTGTTACTCCAGTTAAACCATACACTCTGGCCTTCATCGATATCAGTTATCACATTTCACGGTAAGCATGACATCATTCAATTCAATATATTACAGTTAAATACTGTTTGTTGCGAAGAACTAATATATATGCAAGTATGAAGGCCAGAGTGTATGGTTTAACTGGATTAACAGGTGTTCGGAAATTGTTGTAATTCTCAATTTGGGTGAACTTTAGCATAAATTTATATCCATCAGGTTGGTATCATGTACCGACTCGGAAACCATAGTGTTAGTATCTGGTACTCATTGATTTCAAAAAAGGTATCAGTTACTAACACAATAGCCATAGTGTTAGTATCCTTTACAGACTCAGTATATATATTATGTAGTGTGAGTTAGCATTGAAGTCGTATTGTCGTTGACTTCAGATTATGTTAGCTTCACTATTATAGGGTTACACATTCGTCTAGGAGATTGTACCGTCCTATTATTCCACATTCTTCTACCGAATATATAGTGGTTAAGGGCGTAATACCGGCTCCTACTGATGAGTCGCCAGTAAGCACGAAACGAATGTGCATGAGATTATACTTTCCGTTCATGCTGCCTTTGGTTTATCCTTTTGGTCACAACTGAACTAATTTGTTACTAGGTTCGCAAAACCTAATACATACTTGCATACATATTAGTTCTTCGCAACAAACAGTATTTAAGTATAGCACATGTTTTTTACCAACTACGAATAGATAACGTGGACATCCGTAGACGTATTTTTCGATCGGCCAATAAGTGCTCCTCGGTAGAAAAAACAAATAAGGCTCAATCAATTTCGTTGGCTAGGTCACGTTTTGCATATGCCCTCATTTCGATTGCCCAGTAGATCTCTGTTCTCTCATCCAGCACCAGATTGGCGTAAGAAACAAGGTGGGCAGATTGTAACATGACAGAAACAGTTGAAGTCACATACATCCAAATTGGGTAGTATAGGACCCACTCGTCTGCCAGGATGGGTCCTTGTGCGCATCATAGTTCTTGGTTAAAAACCCTTAGCGACAGGGCATCGAATTGAAATCAGTGGCGATCTTGTTGCAGATGGGTAGTTGAATCATCTTCGTAACCTTATTTTCTTAGTAGCGCGATGTTAGCTGTGAGGTTTGGTCTGTTTATGAAGTGGTACAGTGAAAGCGACAAGGAAGCTGTATTGCTAATGTTGATCTGCCCTAATGCTAACTTGGCCATAATGGTGTTGTGAAGTTGTTTAATTTGCTTCATTTCTGTGAGTTATCCTGATAAGTTTACTCGTAATAACTAAGTATTCTCTCTCCCCCTCTCATTATCTCTCTCGTACATTTCACTTGTAATTCGGCTAAAATATTATTTTTGTTGCTAATCATATGTTTCTTTACTTCTTACGATTATATGGCAGTGACATAGTAGTCACTTTTGACTTTTGTATGGCTGGGTATGATGTATGATGACAATTAGATGGTGCGAATTTCATAACGAGAAACGGAACGACTGCTAATCTATTCAAGTTGGCCTGAGAGGCGTCTTGATCGTCAAATAATACTATGATATAGTCTGAATAGTCGAGATCGACTTGTTTACCGCCCGGACGAACTTCAACACCTGCATCCTGAATGTGAAGAGCACTGTTCATAATACCATCGATTACAGCATTAAACAAAGAGGTAAGTTGACAGACTTGACGAACAACACTACTTCAATTTTGGCTTTTAGGTGGTCTAGGTTATTTAAATGATTGTTTCGTTAAATTATCGGTTCATTGTAATTTTTTCATGTACCTTTCTAAATTTACGTTAATGTTGCAGGAAATTTCCGGTATCTGTTTACACTACTCTAACGGAAGCTCAACAGAATACGACGACAAGATTTTGCGGTCAGTGTCTGGTACTCGTTCTTCTAAGATATTTAACAAAGCCTTAGCTAACTGTCCACTGGTGTGCTTGCTGAATCAAGACTCGCTTGATTTGCACAACTTAACCAGCATAGAACTTTTTCTTCGTGAGGAACAGCCACAAATTTGTTGAAAGCACTTTTTCCTCAAATTCTGCCAACCCAACCGATATACGTAATGATAGACAATGGCTAGTCACCATTTCATTCGCCAATACATAATTCTAAATTGAAATGTACCATATTTTCAATGATCGGGACGATGATCCCTGTAGCTAAAAGAAATTATTATTATTGATAATAATGATAAAATATATATTGGAAACAAAGCGAAACATAATTAAATATAGTGCCAGACATGACCCATAGTAAATGCAGGGCAAGAAATTTATTAGTAATATCTTTAAATGGCTATACAATAAAATGGTCTAAGATTATATTCTAATAACCAAGGTTAATCATTAAAATGTAGCTTTTTATTAATATTACAAGAATCGATGCAATATTTGACATACCAACCAGATAAAGTTAATTCCTGAAGATATTAAAGAAACGTTTTATCAAAATAACACATTAATTTTATTAAATATCAATTTTGAAAGAAATTTAAATATCAACTAAATTAACCTTTATGATATTATTACAGATTATCAACCTTCATGAAAGTTATATTATATAATTTTGATCAATTTCTTTTTAATCTACAGAAAAACAGAATCGGCTTTTTATTTGTTGCGGTAGTACAAAAATAAGATAAAGAATAAGAGTTGTAAACGCCCCGGCTTCAAGTAAATGCCGTACGACGTTACAAACTCGGTTAAGGTGCTCTGAATAGAGATTAGTTACTGATATGGGGGCCCTTAAGAGGGCCTTGGCGGCGTTCGCGTAAGTTATATATATGTAAGTTGATGTTCTGTTCCTTGGGTGGACTCTGGTTGTGGTTCCTGCTGTTGTTATCATGTGTGAACTTGTTGAAGTTCTGCATTAATTGGCTCGTCTTGCTGGCTGAAGTGCAACACGGTGAGTCACGAATGTTGCCAATTGTTGGTGAAACAAATCAATATCCAGCGTAGGTATTGACAGCCGACAGCACGCACATGTGTAACACGAGGCAGAACGCAGATACGACCAACTGACTTGCATGGTAAATTACCGTGCTTAAATAGCATGCAATATGTGTACTTGCATACTATTGGTTAAACGTGGTTAAACGTGGTTAAACGGCAATTTTGCTTTTTCTCATTGGTGCAACGTAAATAAATTTGAATTTAATTTACGCAATATGTCGGCGATTGATTTGTGTCGTTACAACACTTTCCTCTCTGAAAAAAAAGAAAAAATATATTCCTCTCTGCGAGGCTAGATAAGAAATGCATGACAGAGTTCGAACCAAGTTAAGCAAAAATATGATGAACCATAAGTGCTGGGCTTAAATATGCTTGTTGGTTGCTTCAACAATGATATGGTGCCAGGTAACCACTAGGAATTGCTACACAAATTGTTAGCTCTAGTGGACGGTCATAGCATGTGAGGCAAAATAGAGCAGTGTAAGTTATTGGAGCCGCAGCATGAAGATTTCGAGGTAAATCGCCTCTGAATTTGCCAGGTTTAAGATAAAAACCTAGGCAGGTTTGATCATTGTCAATGTGTTTGTATACGACCTAAGGAGCTAGAGTACTCGACGTTGTGGTCATGACATTTGTAGAGTGGTCTTTGTGCAATTGATAAAGTTGAGATATGCATTGAAAGTGGCCTGTACCATGATATGAAGCTGATCACTACTTAGTGTTGCTACACGAAAGCGTTAGCTCTAAGTAGCTGGTCATACCAAAATAGGCAGTGTAATGTCATGTGTGAGAAATACATTATAATGTAAAAATATATACATTAAAATCAAAGGTAACTGCATAAAACTATGTACACGAACATTGCCTCAGAGATGGCATAATACCAAAGAACTGTTCAAAAATGCTACACAATTGTTAGCTAAGAACAGCTGGTTATGCCACGTGAGACAAATACTAAAAATAACGAAAGGTTAAAAAAATTTTTATAGTTAATGTTAATGTTTAAAAAAAATTAATTACGCGTTATACAAAGCAGGTCATTGAGATTGTGGGCAGACGGAGCCTGAGACGTGTGTAGAAGGTTGAACGCTCTCAGGATCAGGTGGTTCGATAAACGGTTTCAACCTGTCTATGCTTACTGATGTCGGTGTAGCGCCTTGCATAATGATGAAGTATTTTGGTTGTTTGAGCAAAATCGGGTAAGGACCGCGATACTTTGGTTGTAGTGGTGCAACAGCATTATTGTTGCGAACGAGTACTCTCTTGCAGCTGTGGAGCTGTGGGTGAACGAAGACTGGACGAGGCGTGTGTCTCGGCTGCTGTTCGGACATGTTACCGAAATGAAGTCGAAGGCGGGTAGCTTCGTCTTGTGGGTCATCTTGTGCCGGTAGTAGACGTGGGAGCTGACTAGGCAGGCGTAGATCCATGCCATACAAGAGTTGTGACGCAGACGTTTTAATGGATTCACGAGTACGGGAACGCATGGCCAGCAGAACTAAAGGTAGTGCATCGACCCAGTTGCCATTAATGGACGAGGATGCTAAAGCTGCTTTGAGTTCCCTATGCATTCTCTCTACCATGCCATTAGCTTGGGGATGGTAGGCAGTCGTCTGGCGTAAGATGCATCCCATGTACCGCAAGGTGGTTTTGAAACGATCAGATGAGAAGCAAGTGCCTCTGTCCGTGATGACCTCATTGGGAACACCATAATTGGATATCCATGCAGAGATAAAACCGTTAGTTACTTCGTCTGCAGAAATGGTGCCAAGAGGTAATGCCGCAGGCCACCGTGTAAATCTATCGATCATAGTTAGAAGGTAGCTGAAACCTTGAACCTTTGTCAGATGAACTATGTCGATGTGGACGATGGCTAGGCGAGAAGTAGACCGAAAATGTTGCAACTTAGAACGAGTGTGTCGTGTGATCTTGTTTTTCTGACAAATTGCACACTCTGAGACCCATCGTTTAACATTCTGCCTAAGTCTGTGACCCCAGAAACGATCTGTAAGAAGTCGGACAGTCGCTTGGCTTCCTGGGTGAGAAATTGAGTGAATTGAATCGAAAACTTTTCTCTGAAGGCTGGTCGGCAGAACTGGCTTGTTGGGCTGCGTACCCGTGAAGTAAACAATTGGTAAGCCTTCCCACAGACGGCATATGAACTTGGTTGGGTGACGGGCTATTGATCTTTGAATGTGAATGTCACCGCGTTGTTCAGTTCGCAGGAGAGTTGGCGTTAGTGCAGGTTCACTGAGTGCCACGGAGTTGACAGTGAATGGTGACGGCGAAGGTGGTTGTAGAGAGACGTCTGGCCTGGACAGGGCATCTGCAATGAAGTTCTGTTTGCCCTTGACGTGAAAGACGTCAAATTGCCATTCGCTTAGACGAGAAAGCTGTCTTTCCACTCTGGCAGGGTACTTGGCGATAGATGAAGTTGCGTTTCGAAGTGCGCTAACTAGTGGTGCATGATCTGTGAAAACAACAAATCTGCTACTGCCAATGATGCTGATAAAATGGCGCACTGCGTCGTGGATGGCGAGAAGTTCTCGGCCGAAAGTGTCGTACCTCGTTTCTACTGGTTGGAGAGTACGCGAGTAGAAACTGATAGGCTTCCGAACTCCGTCGATCTCTTGTTCCAAAGTGGCTCCAATAGCGAATTCAGAAGCATCTGTCGTGAGTAGAAATGGCTTTTCGAAATCTGGATGCGTTAGCATTGTGGCATTTGCTAACGAGTTGATGGCAAGTCGAAGTAATTCCTCGTCTTCGGATGACCAAGCAATGATGGAATTCTTGCTAAGTCCTTTTCGGTTCCGCAGGTGCCTGCACAAAGGATAAAGTTGTTTTGAAAGTCCCGGAAGGAACTTGCGATAATAGTTTAGTACTCCCAGGATTTTCTGCAAATCGCTCAAAGTCCTTGGTGACTTGATATTCTTGATTGAATTCGTCTTTGACGGCAACGGTTGAATACCTTGGGCCGTGATACGATGCCCTAAGAAGTCGACGGATGAAGTTGCAATCTGCGTCTTGTCACAGTTGATCTTGAGTCCGTGGTTGGATAAGCGTGAGAGGACATTTCGTAGATGTTTCGCATGAGATTCTAGATCTGGACTGAATACCATAATGTCATCTAGATATGACATACAATAAGCAGAGTCGTCGCGAAGTATGTTGTCTATGAATCTTTGAAATGTCTGAGTAGCACACTTAAGTCCAAAAGGCATGTAAAGATATTCAAAAAGGCCAAATGGAGTGATGACTGCAGTTTTCTCGATATCCTCTGGTGCTACCGGTATGTGATGGTACGCTTGTCTGAGGTCAATCACTGAGAAGAAATTGCTGCCGTTGAGTTTTTCAAGTAAAGTGTTGATATTTGGAATAGGATATGCATCAGATTTTGTCACTGAATTTAGCTTACGGTAGTCTCCACAGGCTCTGTACGATCCGTTTGATTTTGAGACTAAGTGCAGTGGTGACGCCCATGAACTTTTCGATGGTCTGATGATTCCCTCTTCCAAAAGCCTTGAGAATTCTTCTTGGGCAGCTTTCAGCTTAGCAGGAGCCAGTGGTCGCTTCTTGAGTGCAATAGGTTGTCCTTCTGTGACGATATGATGCATCGTGTTGGAGACTCGTAGCTCTGACTTGTTAAGATCGAAAAGCGATTTGTATTTTCGAAGAGCTGCTGATATCTCTGCTGAATGATGCACTGGGGTTGGCTGAATGACCTGTAACTCCAAACGCTCGGAGGCAAGTGTCCAAAAGCTTTGTTCAAGTCCGGTGGAGGGGTCGATGATCTTTTGATTGGCAAGATCAACAATGAGCCGAAATTTTAGAAGGAAATCAAGGCCTATTATATTATGTGAGACCTTGGCAATGATGAAGTTGTGGGAAAATTCACGTCGTAGACCTATGTTGAGTGTGCGGTATTGGCAGCCATAAGTTGGTATGGGCTCGCCTGTAGCTGTTGCGAGAAGAACGCCTAGCGACATCTCGGCCATTGAATCACCTTTGAGAACTGAGACTGCCGCACCTGTGTCTACGATGAACTCTTCGCCAGTTTTGAAATCAAGAAGGTGCAGAAGTTCGTTTGGCTGTTTGGCCGGGTCATGCAAACAAGTAGGCTGGTGATTGCGACCGGCATTGTCTGTTTGGTTCTCTATGTGAAAAATTCGGCGTGGACGAAAAGAGTCGACAGGGATGTCGGATTGTAGTTGGCTTCTTCCCTGTAGCGCCGTTGATGCCGTTGATGTGCAGAAAGTACGGTCTTCTACTTCCTGCGCCAGACGTTTCCCGATACTGATGCACCCTTGTGCCTGCGGTCTGTTGTCCTCTCCGTCAGCTGTGGAAATTGACACTCATTCGGAAATTCTTCGGAACGACAAAGACAAACTTGGCAAGCATAAAAACTTCTGGTGGTTATAACACCAGTTCTTTGGAGCATATTTATTAAAGGATTGCGGAGATCTCGATCGCCGCCTACCATTATAATTTGACTTGGAAACGAATTTTGGTCGAGCATTCACTTGATTTAGCTCGGATTTGGTAATGGCCAATCCTTCTAGAACTTTGGCCATGTTCGCCACTGTTCTCTCTAAGGAGGAGATTCTATCATCTTGCGGGGGTGAAGAAAAGGATGATGGATTCACTTTGGGTTCCAAAACCCTATATTCTAACTCACATCTCTCAGATAAGTCATCTATAGAGAGAGTGTTGGGGAGCTGTCTGGCAAAGAGTTTTAATGTTTGGGGAAGATTGTTAATAAAAACAACCTTAGCCTCATGGTCAGAAATGTTGGTTTTATACCAACGTTTCCGTAATTCCCTCAGTATTTCGATGGGGCCAAGGTTTGGCATGTCTAACTGCGCATATTTTTTTATTATCTGCTCGGTCTCTGTGGGCCCAAGCAAGGATTCTACCTCGTTTTGTAGGCCCAAAATGGGATTAGGTAGCTTCCTAATGGCCTCAAGCTTAGGATAAATCCGTCGCTGCAATTCAGAAGGTAGTTTAGCAAAAACCTTCGACAGTTTTTGATGACTGTCATAATCAGGAAACGGGGAGAAAGCGGAGTCTACGCGCATAAATATAGTTCACTATCTCCATCCCAAACAGGAACATCAATATCTAAAAGTGTACCTGACATTCTAACAATCTTACGGGATCTTAAATGCACAAATTTATAAGCAATATGAAAATATATAAATATACGAAACGCTTACCCACAAAAAGCTTCCACAGTTGAATGAGCGCAGAACAAAAGCACGTCACAGTAACTGCTTCCAAAAATCCGCAATTGAGCCTGTCGAGTACGTACGGTACCGTTTTGTACGTAAAAAGATGAACAAAGGCCCCGTTGGCCTTTGATACCAATGTATTATTATTATATCCCCAAAAAAATTCAACACAAATCCACGAATATATACCAAACAAAATTCCCAGAAAACCACGATTAGGGTAAAGAAAACGCAAATGTTAATTTATTTTTGTACCAAATAAATGAAAAAGGAAGTCAATTTTATTTATACCAAAAAAATATAAATCAGAACAATAATCAATATCCTGGCGCGGTCGCCAATTTTGTAAACGCCCCGGCTTCAAGTAAATGCCGTACGACGTTACAAACTCGGTTAAGGTGCTCTGAATAGAGATTTGTTACTGATAGGGGGCCCTTAAGAGGGCCTGGTCGTGCGTTCTCCTGAATTATTCAGAGTGTGAAGATGTCCTAGAGCCTTGGGTGGACTCTGGTTGTTGTTGCTCCCGTGGTCGAGTTGTAATCACGATGTGGATAACGTCGTTCAGGTTCTGCAATTAATTGGCTCGTCTCGCTGGTTGTACCGCAACAAGATGAGTCACGGATGTAGCCAATTGTTGGTGAAACTATCAAATCACCAGCGTAGGTATTGACAGCCGACAGAACGCACACGCGTAACGCAAAGCAGAATGCAAATGCGACAACTGACTTGCATGGTAAATTGCCGTGCTTAAATAGCATGCCATGGTAATATATGTCTACTTGCACACTATTGGTTAAACGGCAAGTTTCGCTTTTTTCTCATTGATGCAACGTAAATAAAATTTAATTTAATTTACGCAATATTTCGGCCATTAATTTGTGTCGTTACAAGTCTGTAAACGCCCCGACTGCAAGTAAATGCGGTGTGACGTTACAAAAAAGGCTAAGAGCCATGGAGACTGAAATACAGTAATTTTCGGGGGCCTTTATTAGAGCCTGAATTGCGATATCCTGTTGTAGAGTCCCTTAGGTCACTACCATAAGAGGGTCTCTTGGATGCCAGGCCCGGAAAATCCATGTATGCGGAATGATCATCTATCTTGTAGCACTTAAGTTCCTCTGAACTATCTCTTAAGCTACAATCCTTAAGTCCACTAGCCAACTGCTCTGTATCCTCAGTATTTAATAAACCAGACATGATATTATTAAATTACTTGTAATTTATATATTATATTAATTAAGCTTACCAGGATACGCTGATATCCACAGATTACTGAACTGGAATGATTGAGACCCAAAGCAAATTTGTAGTTCTTTTCGCTAATAATTAAAAACAAAACGACAAGAAGATTACAAAGTTTTATTCACAAAGAGTCGGAGATGGAACCACGCAGTGTCCCGCCAGTGCAATTCAGAAACTCAGATCAAAACTCTCCTATTTTCCTTCGACAAGACAAGTCCAAAACTTCGACAATAGGAACAAAAGAACTTCCAAAAAAATTAAAATATTTTTCATAAATTATAATATTGTTTTACGAAACCAGCGATAACATCAAATGTCCAAAAATAAAAATTGATTTATTTTTATATGAGAGGTTATATGGTGTCCAATAATTAATTTAACCACTACATACACCCTCATGTTTAAGATGATTAACCATACATGATGTAGTCTTCATTCTTCGGCTTCTTGATGATTCTTCCAGACCGAGTTTCAACAAGTTGTGCTGGTTCTTCACCAGATTTCATATTCATATCGCATTGTTCTTTATTCTCAGTTGTCTTGGTTTTAATCTTTACTTCTTTACCATATTTATTCGACTCTTCGTTTTTTTCACCAATTTCTGAGTCACATCTCGCCTCAACTTCTGGGTACTTCAGTGAATACTGTTCCTCAGTCTCCTCCACCGTCCAAATAAACTGTGGAATACAGTGATCCAGTGTTACACATTCTACAGTGCCATTTACTTCTATAAATAAATTTTTCTCAGTCATATGATTGACTTTAAATGTCCCCTTATAGAATGGAGTCAGACAATTCTGTCTGTTTTCGTTGGTTATATACACATGCGATGCCAGCTTTAAACCTGAAGATACAAAATATTTGGACTTTGGACTTCTAGTTTTGCTTGGAACTAAACGACTTATTTTATCTCTCAATGCTCCAACAAACCAATCTACTGAACTAGAGGCCCAATCGAGACAACTTGGAACTTCTATTAGAAGATCTCCAGGTAACCTCAATGGCTCTCCATAAACAAGTTCTGCTATGGATGTTCCTAACTGAACTCTGTATCTGTTTCGCATTGCCAACAAAACTATGGGCAAATCATGTATCCAACTGGATCCATCGGTGCAGCGTAATGCAGCCTTCAGCTCCCTGTGCAGTCTCTCAACCATCCCATTAGCTCTGGGATTATAAGCACATGTGTGTCTTACTTCTATCCCCATTGTATTCAATGATCTGATAAACAGTTCAGACATAAACTGACTACCACGATCAGTAGTTACCCTTACCGGTACACCATATCGCGACACCCAATTATGCAAGAACATAAGTAAGACCTCTTGAGCTGTCATGTCCTTCAGGATTGCTACCTCAAACTGACGACTGAACCGATCGACCATCGTGAGTAAATACTTTTGGCCAGAAATCTCAGGCATTTCTACTATATCAATATGAACATGCATGAAACGACCCGCTGGTATACCAATCGTTTTAATTTCAGTTTTGGTATGACGCCAAACTTTACAAGTTTGACACCGGGCACATGTCCTTACCCAGGCTCTTATGTCTTTCGACATCTTTGGCCATACATATCTATCAGTGACCATCCTGATAGTTGCCTTAATGGAAGGATGACTGAATTCATGTAGCTGCTGAATTACCTTATACCTTAATTCTAGCGGTACATAAGGTCTAGGTTGGCTCCTGGAGATTTCACATAATAACCACTTATCTCCAATCTTCCTGCGTGTATATGCAGGATTCTTTTCCAACACAGCTACTAAAGGATCAAGACCTTGTGCTTCCATCAATTGCTGGACAAAATCATTAGAAGATACAATAGAACATACGAGTGACTCTGATCGAATCATATCTTCATCTGATACGTCTGGTCTACTGAGAGTATCTGCCACCACATTATCTTTTCCTGAGATATGACTAATGGTAAAATCAAATTCTGCGAGTCGGGTTATTTGTGAATTCACCCGCCGAGAATAATTTAGCCTATTTGCTTTCCCAAGGATACTCAACAACGGTTTATGATCAGTTAATATCATAAACTGATGTCCATCTAGGTAGTGCTCAAAATGCAACACTGCAGAATAAACTGCTAGTAACTCCTTTCCAAGCGTATCATATCGCTTCTCGCGATCTTGGAGTTTCCGACTATATAATCCAAACGGCTTGACTATACTATTTTCCCGTTGATGTAACACTGCTTCTATGGCTACATCAGAAGCATCTGTGACTAGCTCAAACGGCTTAGTCCAATCCACAGGTGCTAATGTGGTTATTTGGCTTAACAGATTTTTGGCCCTCTGGAATTTTTCCTTGTCGTCTTGGCTAAAATTAATAGGCCAGGACTTCTTGATCGTGCTCCGTTCACGAACTAAATGTCGAGTTAGCGACCCCAAAATTCCAGCTAAACCTGGTATGAACCGACGATAGTAGCTAATCATGCCCAAAAATCTACGCAACTGGCGTACAGTTCTAGGTTCTGGCACATCCTTGATTGCTTGTACCTTGTCTTCCAAGGGCTTGATTCCATCCTTGGAAATGGTGTGTCCAAGATATTTTACGGTAGAGCAACCAATCCTACTCTTTTCTGGTTTCACTACCAATCCATAATGTTCCAGCTTAGACAAAACGATGTCAAAATGCTCCCGGTGTTCCTCCCTAGATTGACTATATATAATGATGTCATCTATATACACTCTAGCAAATGAACAGTCTTGAAGAACTTCCTCTGTCAGACGCTGGAATGTCTGACTTGCATTCTTCAACCCAAAAGGCATACATAAGAATTCATGCGATCCTCCTCCAGGGAATCGCACTGCTGTGAGCGGTATAGATTCTGCCTGCATAGGTACTTGATAGTACGCTTTCTGCAGATCTAACGTTGTATATACCTCATACCCCATTATATCCCTGAGCAAAGTACTCTGGTTCGGTAGAGGATACGAATCGCCTTTCGTTACCGAATTCAATAGACGATAGTTACCACAAACCCTACATTGACCTGGTTCAGGTTTGGGAACAACCACTATTGGAGATGCAAAGTTGGAATTTGAACGCCTACAAATTCCTTCTTCTCTCAACCGCTTAAATTCTTCAATAGCAACCTGCTGCTTGTGTTGTGCTAACGGTTGAGACTTCGGCGAACAAGGTAGTGGCTCCACCAACTCGATTTGGTGTTCTATGCCTGTCTTTAAACCCTTGCGTTTAGCATTGAATGGCAGAAACACGGCCAGGTGTTTCTCGATGACATCCACCAAGTCATCGACGACGACGGGTCTGGGTAGTCTCACTGACCTAACTACTGAGGTCCCAGTCTCAGCATAAGTCACTATCCCAGTGCTTTGTCCAATGGTCCTAGATTTGGGATCTAAAGCTAGATTAAAAAGGATCAAAAAGTCCATTCCAATCATGTTATCCTTTATATCAGCGACCAGAAAATTCCATGTAAATGGAGATTTCTGCCCCAAATGCCACTGACAATTCTTTAACTTCCTTAACCTCAATTGAACTTCCATTAGCAGCCCATAGTTGTTAATCGAATGTGGGGCTATCAATTTCCACCACATCAGATCGAGCTATGCTCACCTCTGCACCCGTGTCTATTAAGAAATTTAAGCTGCTGAGTTCATCAGTTATAACGAACTTATTGTTGCTATAACCAGCAACCTCTTTAAGATTACCTGCCAGCCGAAATCTAACAGATTTACGGACTGTATTACCGCGCGTCTCTTCCATCGAAGCTTCCGAACCTAACTTCGATGATTTTAGTATGCTACGAATATGCATCCCTTGGAGTCTTGCATGCGCAACCCCCACTACGGCTCCTATTAGCGGGGGCTTCCTTAGTTTTACGGCAGCTTCGACCAGGCTACAGGAAGACTACTTCCTTTCCATCGGGGACCACCCAACTTTGGAAACGTGCATCCCCCTCCTGACATTTTCCAAACTCGTCATATTTGCGATGCGATATGCACCATTCGCGTGTTCCTTGTACACTCTCACGCGATTCGTCTCTCCAATGCTTGGAATTTGAACGTTGACTCCGAGAATTTACCCTATTTCTGTTGGAACTTTCCTTATTGTTTTTTATCCAACCCACATCCCTGCAGAAGGTACTTAATTCATTCTCTATGGTCAGGAGTCTCTCTAAGAGATGTCTGAGTTGCTGCGTCAGGCGTGAATCTGCGGTTACTGCATACACCTTAGGTTCCTTCTGACGATACACTTTGTCCAACCATTTGAGCTTCTTGGGCCACTCTAGTTCCAATGTATCATATACATCCAAGGTGGCTCTTAGTCTAGCAGGCAATTCTGCTACAAATATACTATTTATAACTTCCTCAGATATATCAAGCCCGATGGATTTTGAAATAAGTCTGTCATAAAATTCAGATGGAAGTAGATTTCCCATCTTTTCCTGACGTAATAAGTCTGTCTTCCGTTCAATCCTCTCGGGTTGATATCGTTCATGGAGTTCTTCTACTAGAAGCTCAAATGCATTTTCTGGTTCATTCTTAGTAACAAAATTCCTGAGTCTAAATAGATTCTTTTTTAATGGCTCAGGTAAGCACCACCAGGCCGAGGCAAACCTTTCTATAGGGTCGGTCATCCGTTTTAGTTTAAAATAAAATTTTGCTTCTTCGACCCATTCAGAATGGTTGTCTGGTCTGTACATGGTGAGCTTAACATTGCTATCCATAGAATTGCGGCAAAAACGATCATCTACATCATATCTTTCCGCATAAAGGATCCTGGCGCGGTCGCCATTTTTTGTAGAGGCCCTTTGGTCACTACCATAAGGGGGTCTCTTGGATGCCAGGCCCGGAAAATCCATATATGCGGAATGATCATCTATCTTGGAACACTTAAGTTCCTCTGAACTATCTCTTAAGCTACAATCCTTAATTACACTAGCCAACTGCTCTGTATCCTCAGTATTTAATAAATCAGACATGGTATTATTAAATTACTTGCAATTTATATATTAGTGTAAATAAGTAAGCTTACCCGGATACGCTGATATCCTTACTTTTTTACTTTACTGTTGCTGACTCCTTTTGGAGGATAAGCCGGCTCCAATTTCATGGAGTTTCTTGGGAATTTGGTACGCTGATATCCACAGGTTACTGAACCAGAATGGTTGAGACCCAAAGCAAATTTGTGGTTCTTTTCGCTGATAATTAAGAAGGACAAATCGACAAGAAGATTACAAAGTTTTATTCACGCAGTGTCCCGCTAGTGCAATTCAGAAACTCAGATCAAAACTCTCCTATTTTCCTTCGACAAGACAAGTTCAAAATTTCGACAATATGAACAAAAGAACTTCCAAAAAAATTACAATATTTTTTTAAAAATTACAATATTGTTTTAAGAAACCAGCGATAACATCAAATGTCCAAAAACAAAAATTGATTTATTTTTATATGAGAGGTTAATTGGTGTCCAATAATTAATTTAACCTCTATAAAGTGTAGAGGCTCGTAATCTTTTCGTGTCTGTGAACCACATAGATGCCAGATCGCTTGTAGTTCTAAAATTTACAGTAGAGTCTGATATGCTTTTATTTCCATTCGCCTCTGCTAAATTCAAATCCGCAATATCTTGTACTAACCTACTTGTGTCCACAAATTTAATATCAGCATCCATGTCTGGTTGGTTTAATTATTAAATCGACACTTAACGTAAGGCAATCGGAATGCAAAACCTATCTCGCTCAAACTACCAAACAAATAATCTAGAAAGAGATATACGTGAACAACAGAATAATCAAATTATCTGTTCCTGAACGTCCCTTCTATGTGTGCTTCAATAACAAAATGAAAGACAGTTTTAGCAGAAATATATTGTGAAAGTTTATCCGTTTTTAATAAAGGAAAAAGTGAAATTTGCAGCAGAGCAAAAGATGATACAACCAGTCGGGGAACGTGACTCTCGAAAACTGAAAAATGGCGCACAATTCAAAGTCAAATATTTAAACAAAGAATGTTCTTGAAAATAAAAGAAAAAAGTCTTTTTAAACAAAATTCGTCACAATCAGCCATGATGGTCTAAATTTATCATTTAATGTTACTTTATATCTGATGGAGGATTTAGCTTCTTCAACAAGAGGCTCCTAACCTATTCGTATCTGAGTACCCCATAGATGCCAGATCATTAGTAGTCCTATAATTAGCAGTAGAATCTGATAAGCATCCATATATATTAAATTTAATTATTAAATTGAAACTTAATGTTAGGAAAATTGGGATGTGAAACCTTTCACGTGCAAAACACCAAAACAAATAATCTGGAAAGAAATAGACACGAAAAACAGAATTATTAAATTACCTGTTCCAGAAACGTCCCCTCTATGCGTGCATCAATAAAAAATATAAGACAGTGTTAGCAGGCGTATATTGAATAAATTGATCAAATTTTAATGAAAAAATGAAGCAGTTGCAGCAGGCCAAAGGAGATACAACCAATCAAGGACGGTAATGCTCGAAAACTGAAAATGGTGCACAATTTAAAGTCAAGTATTTAAACAAAGAAAGTTCTGGAAAAAAAATTCTTTTTAAATAAAATTCATTACAATCAGCCAAGGTGGTTTAAATTTATCAGTTAATGTTACTTTAATTTTGGCGGAGGATTTATCTTCCTCCACATACACCACCTTCTCAAAAAAGACGGCTAGTAATAGACGTAATCATGATTCTTCGGCTGACGTTGCACTCTTCCAGAACGAGTTGTGCATAATGGCGCCCCTGAAGTCGGCATCGCGCCCGGTACCGTTGACACTGGTTCTTCCGTATCATCTGGTATTGCCAAACAGTTTTCATGTTGTGAACTGGTAGAATAAGATTTTGCTATATTAGACAACGCGTCTTCTGAGTTCTGCATTTCGTTATGTGCCTGTATGATGGGATTGCACACATCAGATTCGCCCATAGAACGACGGTCATTCAACGCATCTGTTAATTCAGTCCTACCGTCTAACCAGATAAACTGGGGAATGCAACGATCCAACGTAACACAATCCTCAATGCCATTTATCTCTATGATGACATTCTTGTCAGTCATCCTCTTGACCTTGTATGGTCCTTTGTAAAATGGTGTCAGGCAATTCTTCCTATTTTCATTAGTTACATACACATGCGAAGCCGATCTTAGATCAGAGGACACATAGCATTTGGTTTTTGCTTTTCTAGTCTTGGTCGGAGCCAAACGACACATCTTATCTCTAAGTGCTCCTACGAACCAATCTACATAACTAGAAGCCCAATCAAGACTACTTGGAGTTTCTATTAGAAGATCTCCAGGCAACCTTAATGGTTCTCCATAAACCAGTTCTGCTATTGAAGTACCTAATTGTGCCCTATATCTGTTGCGCATGGCGAGTAGTACTATAGGAAGATCGTGTATCCAGCTTGTTCCACTAGTACACCTTAACGCAGCTTTCAGTTCACGATGCAGCCTTTCTACCATCCCATTCGCTCGTGGGTTGTACGCGCTAGTATGCAATACAGTTGTTCCCATGATATTGAGAGATCTTTCGAAAAGCTCGGACATAAATTGACTACCGCGATCACTAGTGACCTTTTCCGGAACACCATAACGCGATATCCAATTATGTAGAAACGCGAACAAGACTTCTTGCGCTGTCATGTCTTTTAAAATCGCCACTTCAAATTGACGACTAAATCTATCTACCATAGTTAGCAAATATTTGTTACCATTAACCTCGGGCATCTCGACAATGTCTATGTGTACGTGTCTGAACCGTCCAATTGGTATCCCAATATTCTTTATCTCGGTTCTGGTATGTCTCCACACCTTACACGTTTGACACTTGGCACAGGCTCTTACCCATACCCGTATGTCTTTAGACATGTGCGGCCATACGTATCTGTCGTTGATCAATCGAATGGTGGCTTTAATGGATGGATGTCCCATATCGTGTAACACTTGGATAATCTTGGCCCGTAACTCCAACGGCACATATGGTCGTGGTTGACTTCTAGACGTTTCGCATAACAACCACTTGCCACTTATGAGCTTACGAACATATCCTGGCCTTTTGGACAAAACTAACGTAAAGGGATCCGATCCTTGCGCTTCCTCGATTTGACTAACTAAATCATGCATCGAATTATCTAAACTCTTCAACGGACCTTGAAATATCAGCTCGACATCAGCTTCATTCGGTCTGCTAAGTGCATCGGCTACCACATTCTCCTTACCAGCAATATGAGACACAGTGAAATCGAACTCTGCTAACCGTGTTATTTGGGAATTTACTCTACGAGAGTAATTAAGCCTAGCTGTTTTACCAAGTATACTGATCAACGGCTTATGATCGGTCAATAACTTAAACTTATGTCCGTCTAAGTAATGCTCGAAGTGTAGCACTGCGGCATACACTGCTAGAAGCTCTTTACCAAACGTATCATAACGTTTCTCTCGATCATTAAGCTTACGGCTATAAAACCCAATCGGTCTTACTATGTCCTGATCTCTTTGCTGTAGCACTGCCCCTATTGCAACATCTGAGGCATCTGTGATTAGCTCGAAAGGTTTCTCCCAATCTACAGGTGCTAATGTGGTTATGTCACTTAGCATTTCCTTGGCCTTCTGGAAATTTTCTCGGTCTTCTGGACTCAAGTTTATAGGCCAAGACTTCTTGATCGTGCTCTTTTCACGAGTGAGATGGCGTGTTAACGATCCTAGAATTCCGGCTAGACCTGGAATGAATCGACGATAATAGCTGATCATACCCAAGAACCTTCGCAGCTGGCGTACGGTTCGGGGCTCCGTTACGTCCTTAATAGCTTGGATCTTATCTTCCAAAGGTTTAATTCCGTCTTTGGAAAGTATATGACCAAGGTATTTAACTGAAGAGCATCCGATATTACTCTTATTAGGTTTGACCACTAATCCATATTGTTCCAGCCTGGTCAAAACCGTTTCCAAATGCGTACGATGTTCATCTCGTGAGCGACTAAAAATTATTATGTCGTCTATGTACACCCTCGCAAATGGACAATTCTGAAGGATTTCTTCAGCCAAACGCTGGAATGTCTGACTGGCATTTTTCAAACCAAAAGGCATTCGAAGAAATTCATGCGATCCCCCTCCTGGAAATCTGACTGCGGTGAGTGGTATCGAACTTTCCTCCATTGGTATCTGATAGTACGCTTTCTGGAGATCTAAAGTTGAATAAACCTCATATCCCATTATATCTCGGAGTAAAGTACTCTGGTTAGGGAGAGGATAAGAATCACCCTTCGTCACTGAGTTTAATAGACGATAATTTCCACAAACCCTCCATTGACCCGGTTCAGGTTTGGGAACTACCACTATTGGGGAAGCAAAATTGGAATTTGACCTTCTACAAATCCCCTCTTCGCGCAATTGGTGAAATTCTGACAAAGCAACTTGTTGCTTGTGTTGTGCCAATGGTTGAGCCTTTGGTGAACAAGGCAACGGAGCCACCAATTCTATTTGGTGTTCTACTCCTGTCTTCAATCCTATCCTTTTGGCACTGAAAGGCTGAAACACTGCTAGGTGCTTCTCAATTATATCGGCAAAGTCATGTGCGACTGTTGGACGGGGTAAAAGAACTGTTCTAACTGCCGATGTGTTAGACTCAGTAGGTGTTGACATCCCTACGCCTTCTGCGATAGTCCTAGCTTTGGGGTCTAATGTCAGCTTGAAATGTGTCAAGAAATCCATGCCAATGATATGGTCCTTGACATCGGCTACTAGAAAATTCCATCTAAAGGAAGATTTCTGGCCTAACGTTACCGACATTTCTTTCATCCCTTTCACTCCTATCGGACTACCGTTAGCGGCCCATAGTTGATAATCAAATGTGGGGCAATCTGCTTCCACCACGTCTGACCTAACTATGCTTACCTCAGCACCCGTATCGATGAGAAATTCTAATCCAGATAATTCATCTTTAATAATGAATTTGTTGCTGGACAATCCGGCAATGTTTTCCAGATCTCCGCTTAGTAAGAATCGGACTCTCTTGCCTTCTGTATCGGTGCTAACTGGTCCCGTCGCATTTTTATCCTTTGCCTTAAGTATGCCTTTTAAAGGCATATCTGGGAGCCTTTGCAATGGAACCCCCCTACGGCTCCTACTAGCGGGGGTTTTATCCTTTTCCCGGTGATGGATTTCTCTCTACCGGTTTAGTGCTTCCTTTCCATCTGGGTCCACCTAATCGCGGGTAAATACAATTCTCACCTTGGCACTTTGCACTTCGTCCGTACTCGCAATGTGCCTTACACCATCCGCGTGGCCCTTCGAAGCGTTGACGCGAGTGACTCCCTCGACGTCTAGTATATCTATCCTGACTCTGAAGTTGCGAAATGTCTCGACGTATACTAGCAACTTCTCTACATAAGAAACGCAAGGTTTCTTGTATAGTCAGGTTGTTTTCGGCATCTGCCCTGACTGGCTGCACCATGACAGAATCTGCTATTACAGCATGTACTTGTGGTTCCTGCTGTTTATACACACCGTCTAACCCTCTGAGTTTTGTTGGCCAATCAATGTTCATAGTTTCAAATACTTCCAATGTGGTTCTAAGCCTAGTTGGTAGCTCAGCTGTGAAAATTGAATTTACCACATCTCTGGATATATTCAACCTGGAAGCTTTTGTGCAAAGGCGTTCGTAAAATTCGGACGGTAGTTGACGCCCCATTTTTTCTAAGCGTAATAATTCGCACATTTGCGCCGATCTTCCAGGCTGATATCTCTGTTGAATTTCAGCCATTAATAACTCAAATGCATTGTACGGTTTTTCTTCCACAGTTCTGTCTCTGAAATTTTCCAAGGCATTTCGGAAATTTTCAGGCAATGCCATCCATGCTGCAACAAATTTCTCCATAGGATTTACAATATTATAAGCGCTAAATATCATTTGGGCATCTCCGACCCAACTTGAATGTTTTTCAGATTTATACTGCGGTAGACTTAATATTCTTGGACTGGCGCGGTCGCCAAATTTTGTAGAGGCTCCTAACCTATTCGTGTCTGAGAACCCCATAGATGCCAGATCGTTAGTAGTCCTATAATTAGCAGTAGAATCTGATAAGCTTATATTTTCATTCGCATCTGCTAAATTCAAACCTGCAATATCTTGCGCTAACTTGCTAGTGTCCTCAAATTTAAGATCAGCATCCATATCTATCAAATTTAATTATTAAATTGACACTTAATGTTAGGCAAATCGGGATGTGAAACCTTTCACGTACAAAACACCCAAACAAATAATCTGGAAAGAAATAGACGCGAAAAACAGAATTATTAAATTACCTGTTCCAGAACGTCCCCTCTATGCGTGCATCAATAAAAAATATAAGACAGTGTTAGCAGGCGTATATTGTAGAAATTGATCAAATTTTAATGAAGAAAAATGAAGCAGTTGCAGCAGGCCAAAGGAGATACAACCAATCGAGGACGGTAATGCTCGAAAACTGAAAATGGCGCACAATTCAAAGTCAAGTATTTAAACAAAGAAAGTTCTGGAAAATAAAAAGAAAAATTCTTTTTAAATAAAATTCGTTACAATCAGCCAAGGTGGTTTAAATTTATCAGTTAATGTTACTTTAATTTTGGCGGAGGATTTATCTTCCTCCACATACACCACCTTCTCAAAAAAAAAATAGGCTAGTAATAGACGTAATCATAATTCTTCGGCTGCCGTTGCACTCTTCCAGAACGAGTTGTGCATAATGGCGCCCCTGAAGTCGGCATCGCGCCCGGTACAGTTGACACTGGTTCTTCCGTATCATCTGGTATTGCCAAACAGTTTTCATGTTGTGAACTGGTAGAATAAGATTTCGCTATATTAGACAACGCGTCTTCTGAGTTCTGCATTTCGTTATGTGCCTGTATGATGGGATTGCACACATCAGATTCGCCCATAGAACGATGGTCATTCAACGCATCTGTTAATTCAGTCCTACCGTCTAACCAGATAAACTGGGGAGTGCAACGATCCAACGTAACCCAATCCTCAATGCCATTTATCTCTATGATGACATTCTTGTCAGTCATCCTCTTGACCTTATATGGTCCTTTGTAAAATGGTGTCAGGCAATTCATCCTATTTTCATTACTTACATATACATGCGAAGCCGATCTTAGATCAGAGGACACATAGCAATTGGTTTTTGCTTTTCTAGTCTTGGTCGGAGCCAAACGACACATCTTATCTCTAAGTGCTCCTACGAACCAATCTACATAACTAGAAGCCCAATCAAGACTACTTGGAGTTTCTATTAGAAGATCTCCAGGCAGCCTTAATGGTTCTCCATAAACCAGTTCTGCTATTGAAGTACCTAATTGTGCCCTATATCTGTTGCGCATGGCGAGTAGTACTATAGGAAGATCGTGTATCCAGCTTGTTCCACTAGTACACCTTAATGCAGCTTTCAGTTCACGATGCAGCCTTTCTACCATCCCATTCGCTCGTGGGTTATACGCGCTAGTATGCAATACAGTTGTTCCCATGATATTGAGAGATCTTACGAAAAGCTCGGACATAAATTGACTACCGCGATCACTAGTGACCTTTTCCGGAACACCATAACGCGATATCCAATTATGTAGAAACGCGAACAAGACTTCTTGCGCTGTCATGTCTTTTAAAATCGCCACTTCGAATTGACGACTAAATCTATCTACCATAGTTAGCAAATATTTGTTACCATTAACCTCGGGCATCTCGACAATGTCTATATGTACGTGTCTGAACCGTCCAATTGGTATCCCAATATTCTTTATCTCGGTTCTGGTATGTCTCACACCTTACACGTTTGACACTTGGCACAGGCTCTTACCCATACCCGTATGTCTTTAGAATGTGCGCCATACGTATCTGTCGTTGATCAATCGAATGGTGGCTTTAATGGATGGATGTCCCATATCGTGTAACACTTGGATAATCTTGGCCCGTAACTCCAACGGCACATATGGTCGTGGTTGACTTCTAGACGTTTCGCATAACAACCACTTGCCACTTATGAGGTTACGAACATATCCTGGCCTTCTGGACAAAACTGACGTAAAGGGATCCGATCCTTGCGCTTCCTCGATTTGACTAACTAAATCATGCATAGAATTATCTAAACTCTACAACGGACCTTGAAATATCAGCTCGACATCAGCTTCATTCGGTCTGCTAAGTGCATCGGCTACCACATTCTCCTTACCAGCAATATGAGACACAGTGAAATCGAACTCTGCTTACCGTGTTATTTGGGAATTCACTCTACGAGAGTAATTAAGCCTAGCTGTTTTACCAAGTATACCGATCAACGGCTTATGATCGGTCAATAACTTTAACTTATGTCCGTCTAAGTAATGCTCGAAGTGTAGCACTGCGGCATACACTGCTAGAAGCTCTTTGCCAAACGTATCATAACGTTTCTCTCGATCATTAAGCTTACGGCTATAAAACCCAATCGGTCTTACTATGTCCTGATCTCTTTGCTGTAGCACTGCCCCTATTGCAACATCTGAGGCATCTGTGATTAGCTCGAAAGGTTTCTCCCAATCTACAGGTGCTAATGTGGTTATGTCACTTAGCATTTCCTTGGCCTTCTGGAAATTTTCTCGGTCTTCTGGACTCAAGTTTATAGGCCAAGACTTCTTGATCGTGCTCTTTTCACGAGTGAGATGGCGTGTTAACGATCCTAGAATTCCGGCTAGACCTGGAATAAATCGACGATAATAGCTGATCATACCCAAGAACCTTCGCAGCTGGCGTACGGTTCGGGGCTCCGTTACGTCCTTAATAGCTTGGATCTTATCTTCCAAAGGTTTAATTCCGTCTTTGGAAAGTATATGACCAAGGTATTTAACTGAAGAGCATCCGATATTACTCTTATTAGGTTTGACCACTAATCCATATTGTTCCAGCCTGGTCAAAACCGTTTCCAAATGCCTACGATGTTCATCTCGTGAGCGACTAAAAATTATTATGTCGTCTATGTACACCCTCGCAAATGGACAATTCTGAAGGATTTCTTCAGCCAAACGCTGGAATGTCTGACTGGCATTCTTCAAACCAAAAGGCATTCGAAGAAATTCATGCGATTCCCCTCCTGGAAATCTGACTGCGGTGAGTGGTATCGAACTTTCCTCCATTGGTATCTGATAGTACGCTTTCTGGAGATCTAAAGTTGAATAAACCTCATATCCCATTATATCTCGGAGTAAAGTACTCTGGTTAGGGAGAGGATAAGAATCACCCTTCGTCACTGAGTTTAATAGACGATAATTTCCACAAACCCTCCATTGACCCGGTTCAGGTTTGGGAACTACCACTATTGGGGAAGGCAAAATTGGAATTTGACCTTCTACAAATCCCCTCTTTGCGCAATTGGTGAAATTCTGACAAAGCAACTTGTTGCTTGTGTTGTGCCAATGGTTGAGCCTTTGGTGAACAAGGCAACGGAGCCACCAATTCTATTTGGTGTTCTACTCCTGTCTTCAATCCTATCCTTTTGGCACTGAAAGGCTGAAACACTGCTAGGTGCTTCTCAATTATATCGGCAAAGTCATGTGCGACCGTTGGACGGGTAAAAGAACTGTTCTAACTGCCGACGTGTTAGACTCAGTAGGTGTTGACATCCCTACGCCTTCTGCGATAGTCCTAGCCTTGGGGTCTAATGTCAGCTTGAAATGTGTCAAGAAATCCATGCCAATGATATGGTCCTTGACATCGGCTACTAGAAAATTCCATCTAAAGGAAGATTTCTGGCCTAACGTCACCGACATTTCTTTCATCCCTTTCACTCCTATCGGACTACCGTTAGCGGCCCATAGTTGATAATCAAATGTGGGGCAATCTGCTTCCACCACGTCTGACCTAACTATGCTTACCTCAGCACCCGTATCGATGAGAAATTCTAATCCAGATAATTCATCTTTAATAATGAACTTGTTGCTGGATAATCCGGCAATGTTTTCCAGATCTCCGCTTAGTAAGAATCGGACTCTCTTGCCTTCTGTATCGGTGCTAACTGGTCCCGTCGCATTTTTATCCTTTGCCTTAAGTATGCCTTTTAAAGGCATATCTGGGAGCCTCTGCAATGGAACCTCCCTACGGCTCCTACTAGCGGGGGTTCTATCCTTTTCCCGGTGATGGATTTCTCTCTACCGGTTTAGTGCTTCCTTTCCATCTGGGTCCACCTAATCGCGGGTAAATACAATTCTCACCTTGGCACTTTGCACTTCGTCCGTATTCGCAATGTGCCTTACACCATCCGCGTGGCCCTTCGAAGCGTTGACGCGAGTGACTCCCTCGACGTCTAGTATATCTATCCTGACTCTGAAGTTGCGAAATGTCTCGACGTATACTAGCAACTTCTCTACATAAGAAACGCAAGGTTTCTTGTATAGTCAGGTTGTTTTCGGCATCTGCCCTGACTGGCTGCACCATGACAGAATCTGCTATTACAGCATGTACTTGTGGTTCCTGCTGTTTATACACACCGTCTAACCCTCTGAGTTTTGTTGGCCAATCAATGTTCATAGTTTCAAATACTTCCAATGTGGTTCTAAGCCTAGTTGGTAGCTCAGCTGTGAAAATTGAGTTGACTACATCTCTGGATATATTCAACCTGGAAGCTTTTGTGCAAAGGCGTTCGTAAAATTCGGACGGTAATTGACGCCCCATTTTTTCTAAGCGTAATAATTCGCACATTTGTGCCGATCTTCCAGGCTGATATCTCTGTTGAATTTCAGCCATTAATAACTCAAATGCATTGTACGGTTTTTCTTCCACAGTTCTGTCTCTGAAATTTTCCAAGGCATTTCGGAAATTTTCAGGCAATGCCATCCATGCTGCAACAAATTTCTCCATAGGATTTACAATATTATAAGCGCTAAATATCATTTGGGCATCTCCGACCCAACTTGAATGTTTTTCAGATTTATACTGCGGTAGACTTAATATTCTTGGACTGGCGCGGTCGCCAAATTTTGTAGAGGCTCCTAACCTATTCGTGTCTGAGAACCCCATAGATGCCAGATCGTTAGTAGTCCTATAATTTACAGTAGAATCTGATAAGCTTATATTTTCATTCGCATCTGCTAAATTCAAACCTGCTATGTCTTGCGCTAACTTGCTAGTGTCCTCAAATTTAAGATCAGCATCCATATCTATGAAATTTAATTATTAAATTGACACTTAATGTTAGGCAAATCGGGATGTGAAACCTTTCTCGTACAAAACACAAACAAATAATCTGGAAAGAAATAGACGCGAAAAACAGAATTATTAAATTACCTGTTCCAGAACGTCCCCTCTATGCGTGCATCAATAAAAAATATAAGACAGTGTTAGCAGGCGTATATTGTAGAAATTGATCAAATTTTAATGAAGAAAAATGAAACAATTGCAGCAGGCCAAAGGAGATACAACCAATCGAGGACAGTAATGCTCGAAAACTGAAAATGGCGCACAATTCAAAGTCAAGTATTTAAACAAAGAAAGTTCTGGAAAATAAATGAAAAAATTCTTTTTAAATAAAATTCGTTACAATCAGCCAAGGTGGTTTAAATTTATCAGTTAATGTTACTTTAATTTTGGCGGAGGATTTATCTTCCTCCACATACACCACCTTCTCAAAAAAGACGGCTAGTAATAGACGTAATCATGATTCTTCGGCTGACGTTGCACTCTTCCAGAACGAGTTGTGCATAATGGCGCCCCTGAAGTCGGCATCGCGCCCGGTACAGTTGACACTGGTTCTTCCGTATCATCTGGTATTGCCAAACAGTTTTCATGTTGTGAACTGGTAGAATAAGATTTTGCTATATTAGACAACGCGTCTTCTGAGTTCTGCATTTCGTTATGTGCCTGTATGATGGGATTGCACACATCAGATTCGCCCATAGAACGACGGTCATTCAACGCATCTGTTAATTCAGTCCTACCGTCTAACCAGATAAACTGGGGAATGCAACGATCCAACGTAACACAATCCTCAATGCCATTTATCTCTATGATGACATTCTTGTCAGTCATCCTCTTGACCTTGTATGGTCCTTTGTAAAATGGTGTCAGGCAATTCTTCCTATTTTCATTAGTTACATACACATGCGAAGCCGATCTTAGATCAGAGGACACATAGCATTTGGTTTTTGCTTTTCTAGTCTTGGTCGGAGCCAAACGACACATCTTATCTCTAAGTGCTCCTACGAACCAATCTACATAACTAGAAGCCCAATCAAGACTACTTGGAGTTTCTATTAGAAGATCTCCAGGCAACCTTAATGGTTCTCCATAAACCAGTTCTGCTATTGAAGTACCTAATTGTGCCCTATATCTGTTGCGCATGGCGAGTAGTACTATAGGAAGATCGTGTATCCAGCTTGTTCCACTAGTACACCTTAACGCAGCTTTCAGTTCACGATGCAGCCTTTCTACCATCCCATTCGCTCGTGGGTTGTACGCGCTAGTATGCAATACAGTTGTTCCCATGATGTTGAGAGATCTTTCGAAAAGCTCGGACATAAATTGACTACCGCGATCACTAGTGACCTTTTCCGGAACACCATAACGCGATATCCAATTATGTAGAAACGCGAACAAGACTTCTTGCGCTGTCATGTCTTTTAAAATCGCCACTTCGAATTGACGACTAAATCTATCTACCATAGTTAGCAAATATTTGTTACCATTAACCTCGGGCATCTCGACAATGTCTATATGTACGTGTCTGAACCGTCCAATTGGTATCCCAATATTCTTTATCTCGGTTCTGGTATGTCTCCACACCTTACACGTTTGACACTTGGCACAGGCTCTTACCCATACCCGTATGTCTTTAGACATGTGCGGCCATACGTATCTGTCGTTAATCAATCGAATGGTGGCTTTAATGGATGGATGTCCCATGTCGTGTAACACTTGGATAATCTTGGCCCGTAACTCCAACGGCACATATGGTCGTGGTTGACTTCTAGACGTTTCGCATAACAACCACTTGCCACTTATGAGCTTACGAACATATCCTGGCCTTTTGGACAAAACTAACGTAAAGGGATCCGATCCTTGCGCTTCCTCGATTTGACTAACTAAATCATGCATAGAATTATCTAAACTCTTCAACGGACCTTGAAATATCAGCTCGACATCGGCTTCATTCGGTCTGCTAAGTGCATCGGCTACCACATTCTCCTTACCAGCAATATGAGACACAGTGAAATCGAACTCTGCTAACCGTGTTATTTGGGAATTTACTCTACGAGAGTAATTAAGCCTAGCTGTTTTACCAAGTATACTGATCAATGGCTTATGATCGGTCAATAACTTAAACTTATGTCCGTCTAAGTAATGCTCGAAGTGTAGCACTGCGGCATACACTGCTAGAAGCTCTTTACCAAACGTATCATAACGTTTCTCTCGATCATTAAGCTTACGGCTATAAAACCCAATCGGTCTTACTATGTCCTGATCTCTTTGCTGTAGCACTGCCCCTATTGCAACATCTGAGGCATCTGTGATTAGCTCGAAAGGTTTCTCCCAATCTACAGGTGCTAATGTGGTTATGTCACTTAGCATTTCCTTGGCCTTCTGGAATTTTTCTCGGTCTTCTGGACTCAAGTTTATAGGCCAAGACTTCTTGATCGTGCTCTTTTCACGAGTGAGATGGCGTGTTAACGATCCTAGAATTCCGGCTAGACCTGGAATGAATCGACGATAATAGCTGATCATACCCAAGAACCTTCGCAGCTGGCGTACGGTTCGGGGCTCCGTTACGTCCTTAATAGCTTGGATCTTATCTTCCAAAGGTTTAATTCCGTCTTTGGAAAGTATATGACCAAGATATTTAACTGAAGAGCATCCGATATTACTCTTATTAGGTTTGACCACTAATCCATATTGTTCCAGCCTGGTCAAAACCGTTTCCAAATGCGTACGATGTTCATCTCGTGAGCGACTAAAAATTATTATGTCGTCTATGTACACCCTCGCAAATGGACAATTCTGAAGGATTTCTTCAGCCAAACGCTGGAATGTCTGACTGGCATTTTTCAAACCAAAAGGCATTCGAAGAAATTCATGCGATCCCCCTCCTGGAAATCTGACTGCGGTGAGTGGTATCGAACTTTCCTCCATTGGTATCTGATAGTACGCTTTCTGGAGATCTAAAGTTGAATAAACCTCATATCCCATTATATCTCGGAGTAAAGTACTCTGGTTAGGGAGAGGATAAGAATCACCCTTCGTCACTGAGTTTAATAGACGATAATTTCCACAAACCCTCCATTGACCCGGTTCAGGTTTGGGAACTACCACTATTGGGGAAGCAAAATTGGAATTTGACCTTCTACAAATCCCCTCTTTGCGCAATTGGTGAAATTCTGACAAAGCAACTTGTTGCTTGTGTTGTGCCAATGGTTGAGCCTTTGGTGAACAAGGCAACGGAGCCACCAATTCTATTTGGTGTTCTACTCCTGTCTTCAATCCTATCCTTTTGGCACTGAAAGGCTGAAACACTGCTAGGTGCTTCTCAATTATATCGGCAAAGTCATGTGCGACTGTTGGACGAGGTAAAAGAACTGTTCTAACTGCCGATGTGTTAGACTCAGTAGGTGTTGACATCCCTACGCCTTCTGCGATAGTCCTAGCCTTGGGGTCTAATGTCAGCTTGAAATGTGTCAAGAAATCCATGCCAATGATATGGTCCTTGACATCGGCTACTAGAAAATTCCATCTAAAGGAAGATTTCTGGCCTAACGTTACCGACATTTCTTTCATCCCTTTGACTCCTATCGGACTACCGTTAGCGGCCCATAGTTGATAATCAAATGTGGGGCAATCTGCTTCCACCACGTCTGACCTAACTATGCTTACCTCAGCACCCGTATCGATGAGAAATTCTAATCCAGATAATTCATCTTTAATAATGAATTTGTTGCTGGATAATCCGGCAATGTTTTCCAGATCTCCGCTTAGTAAGAATCGGACTCTCTTGCCTTCTGTATCGGTGCTAACTGGTCCTGTCGCATTTTTATCCTTTGCCTTAAGTATGCCTTTTAAAGGCATATCTGGGAGCCTTTGCAATGGAACCCCCCTACGGCTCCTACTAGCGGGGGTTTTATCCTTTTCCCGGTGATGGATTTCTCTCTACCGGTTTAGTGCTTCCTTTCCATCTGGGTCCACCTAATCGCGGGTATATACAATTCTCACCTTGGCACTTTGCACTTCGTCCGTATTCGCAATGTGCCTTACACCATCCGCGTGGCCCTTCGAAGCGTTGACGCGAGTGACTCCCTCGACGTCTAGTATATCTATCCTGACTCTGAAGTTGCGAAATGTCTCGACGTAAACTAGCAACTTCTCTACATAAGAAACGCAAGGTTTCTTGTATAGTCAGGTTGTTTTCGGCATCTGCCCTGACTGGCTGCACCGTGACAGAATCTGCTATTACAGCATGTACTTGTGGTTCCTGCTGTTTATACACACCGTCTAACCCTCTGAGTTTTGTTGGCCAATCAATGTTCATAGTTTCAAATACTTCCAATGTGGTTCTAAGCCTAGTTGGTAGCTCAGCTGTGAAAATAGAGTTAACCACATCTCTGGATATATTCAACCTGGAAGCTTTTGTGCAAAGGCGTTCGTAAAATTCGGACGGTAGTTGACGCCCCATTTTTTCTAAGCGTAATAATTCGCACATTTGCGCCGATCTTCCAGGCTGATATCTCTGTTGAATTTCAGCCATTAGTAACTCAAATGCATTGTACGGTTTTTCTTCCACAGTTCTGTCTCTGAAATTTTCCAAGGCATTTCGGAAATTTTCAGGCAATGCCATCCATGCTGCAACAAATTTCTCCATGGGATTTACAATATTATAAGCGCTAAATATCATTTGGGCATCTCCGACCCAACTTGAATGTTTTTCAGATTTATACTGCGGTAGACTTAATATTCTTGGACTGGCGCGGTCGCCAAATTTTGTAGAGGCTCCTAACCTATTCGTGTCTGAGAACCCCATAGATGCCAGATCGTTAGTAGTCCTATAATTAGCAGTAGAATCTGATAAGCTTATATTTTCATTCGCATCTGCTAAATTCAAACCTGCCATGTCTTGCGCTAACTTGCTAGTGTCCTCAAATTTAAGATTAGCATCCATTTTTATCGAATTTAATTATTAAATTGACACTTAATGTTAGGCAAATCGGGATGTGAAACCTTATACGAGGCAAAACACCCGAACAAATAATCTGGAAAGAAATAGACGCGAAAAACAGAATTATTAAATTACCTGTTCCAGAACGTCCCCTCTATGCGTGCATCAATAAAAAATATAAGACAGTGTTAGCAGGCGTATATTGTAGAAATCGATCAAATTTTAATGAAGAAAAATGAAACAGTTGCAGCAGGCCAAAGGAGATACAACCAATCGAGGACAGTAATGCTCGAAAACTGAAAATGGCGCACAATTCAAAGTCAAGTATTTAAACAAAGAAAGTTCTGGAAAATAAATGAAAAAATTCTTTTTAAATAAAATTCGTTACAATCAGCCAAGGTGGTTTAAATTTATCAGTTAATGTTACTTTAATTTTGGCGGAGGAATTTTCTTCCTCCACATACACCACCTTCTCAAAAAAAGACGGCTAGTAATAGACGTAATCATTATTCTTCGGCTGACGTTGCACTCTTCCAGAACGAGTTGTGCACAATGGCGCCCCTGAAGTCGGCATCACGCCCGGTACCGTCGGTACCGGTTCTTCCGTATCATCTGGTATTGCCAAACAGTTTTCATGTTGTGAACTAGTAGAATAAGATTTTGCTATATTAGACAACGCGTCTTCTGTGTTCTGCATTTCGTTATGTGCCTGTATGTTGGGATTGCACACATCAGATTCGCCCATAGAACGACGGTCATTCAACGCATCTGTTAATTTAGTGATACCGTCTATCCAGATAAACTGGGGAATGCAACGATCCAACGTAACACAATCATCAATGCCATTTATCTCTATGATGACATTCTTGTCAGTCATCCTCTTGACCTTGTATGGTCCTTTGTAAAATGGTGTTAGGCAGTTCTTCCTATTTTCATTAGTTATATATACATGCGAAGCCGATTTTAAATCGGAGGACACATAGCATTTAGTTTTAGGTTTTCTAGACTTGGTTGGGGCCAAACGACACATTTTGTCTCTAAGTGCTCCTACAAACCAATCTACATAAATAAAAGCCCAAACAAGACTACTTGGAGTTTCTATTAGAAGATCTCCAGGCAACCTTAATGGTTCTCCATAAACCAGTTCTGCTATTGAAGTACCAAATTGTGCCCTATATCTGTTGCGCATGGCGAGTAGTACTATAGGAAGATCGTGTATCCAGCTTGTTCCACTAGTACACCTTAACGCAGCTTTCAGTTCACGATGCAGCCTTTCTACCATCCCATTTGCTCGTGGGTTGTACGCGCTAGTATGCAATACAGTTGTTCCCATGATGTTTAGATATCTTTCGAAAAGCTCGGACATAAATTGACTACCGCGATCACTAGTGACCTTTTCCGGAACACCATAACGCGATATCCAATTATGTAGAAACGCGAATAAAACTTCTTGCGCTGTCATGTCTTTTAAAATCGCCACTTAGAATTGACGTCTAAATCTATCTACCATAGTTAGCAAATATTTGTTACCATTAACCTCGGGCATCTCGACAATGTCTATATGTACGTGTCTGAACCGTCCAATTGGTATCCCAATATTCTTTGTCTCGGTTCTGGTATGTCTCCACACCTTACATGTTTGACACTTGGCACAGGCTCTTACCCATACTCGTATGTCTTTAGACATGTGCGGCCATACGTATCTGTCGTTAATTAATCGAATGGTGGCTTTAATGAATGAATGACCCTTGTCGTGTAACACTTGGATTATTTTGGCCCGTAACTCCAACGTCACATATGCTCGTGTATGACTTCTAGACGTTTCGCATAACAACCACTTGCCACTTATGAGCTTACGAACATATCCTGGTCTTTTGGATAAAACTAATGTAAAGGGATCCGATCCTTGCGCTTCCTCGATTTGACTAACGAAATCATGCATTGAATCATCTAAACTTATCAACGGACCTTGAAATATCAGATCGATATTGGCTACATTCGGTCTGATAAGTGCATCTGCTACCACATTCTCCTTACCAGCAATATGAGATACAATGAAATCAAACTCTGCTAACCGTGTTATTTTGGAATTTACTCTACGAGAGTAATTAAGCCTAGCTCTTTTACCAAGTATACTTATCAACGGCTTATGATCGGTCAATAACTTAAATATATGACCGTCTAAGAAATGCTCGAAGTGTAGCACTGCGACATAAACGGCTAGAAGCTCTTTACCAAACGTATCATAACGTTTCTCTTGATCATTAAGCTTACGGCTATAAAACCCAATCGGTCTTACTACGTCCAAATCTCTTTGCTGTAGCACTGCTCCTATTGCAACATCTGAGGCATATGTGATTAGCTCGAAAGGTTTCTCCTAATCTACAGGTGCTAATGTAATTCTGTTATTTAGCATTTCCTTGGCCTTCTGGAATTTTTCTCGGTCATCTGGACTCAAGTGTATAGGCCAAGACTTCTTCATCGTGCTCTTTTCACGAGTGAGATGTCGTGTTAACGATGCTAGAATTCCGGCTAGACCTGGAATGAATCGACGGTAATAGCTGATCATACCCAAGAACCTTCGCAACTGGCGTACAGTTCGGGGTTCCGTTACGTCCTTTATAGCTTGGATCTTATCTTCCAAAGGTTTAATTCCGTCTTTGGAAAGTATATGACCAAGGTATTTAACTGAAGAGCAACCGATATTACTCTTATTAGGTTTGACCACTAATCCATATTGTTCCAGCCTGGTCAAAACCGTTTCCAAATGCGTACGATGTTCAGTTCGTGAGCGACTAAAAATTATTATGTCGTCTATATATACTCTCGCAAATGGACAATTCTGAAGGATTTCTTCAGCCAAACGCTGGAATGTCTGACTGGCATTCTTCAAACCAAAAGACATTCGAAGAAATTCATGCGATCTCCCTCCTGGAAATCTGACTGCGGTGAGTGGTATCGAACTTTCCTCCATTGGTATCTGATAGTACGCTTTCTGGAGATCTAAAGTTGAATAAACCTCATATCCCATTATATCTCGGAGTAAAGTACTCTGGTTAGAGAGAGGATAAGAATCACCCTTCGTCACTGAGTTTAATAGACGGTAATTCCCACAAACCCTCCATTGACCCGGTTCAGGTTTGGGAACTACCACTATTGGGGAAGCAAAATTGGAATTTGATCTTCTACAAATCCCCTCTTCGCGCAATTGGTGAAATTCGGACAAAGCAACTTGTTGCTTGTGTTGTGCCAATGGTTGAGCCTTTAGTGAACATGGCAACGGAACCACCAATTCTATTTGCTGTTCTACTCCTGTCTTCAATCCTATCATTTTGGAACTGAAAGGCTGAAACACTGCTAGGTGCTTCTCAATGATATCTGCATAGTCATGTGCGACTGTTGGACGGGGTAAAAGAACTGTTCTAACTGCCGACGTGTTAGACTCAATAGGTGTTGACATCCCTACGCCTTCTGCGATAGTCCTAGCTTTGGGGTCTAATGTCAGTTTGAAATGTGTTAAGAAATCCATGCCAATGATATGGTCCTTGACATCGGCTACTAGAAAATTCCATCTAAAGGAAGATTTCTGGCCTAACGTCACCGACATTTCTTTCATCCCTTTGACTCCTATCGGACTACCGTTAGCGGTCCATAGTTGGTAATCAAATTTGGGGCAATCTGCCTCCACCACGTCTGACCTAACTATGCTTACATCAGCACCCGTATCGATGAGAAATTCTAATCCAGATAATTCATCTTTAATAATGAATTTGTTGCTGGACAATCCGGCAATTTTTTCCAGATCTCCGCTTAGTAAGAATCGGACTCTCTTGCCTTCTGTATCGGTGCTAACTGGTCCTGTTGCATTTTTAACCTTTTCCTTAAGTATGCCTTTTAAAGGCATACCTGGGAGCCTTAACAATGGAACCCCCTCTACGGCTCCTACTAGCGGGGGTTTTATCCTTTTCCCGGTGATGGATTTCTCTCCACCGGTTTGATGCTTCCTTTCCATCTGGGTCCCCATAATCGCGGGTATATACAATTCGCAACTTGGCAATGTTGACTTCGTCCGTACTCGCAAAGTGCCTTACAAAATCCACGTGGCCTTTCAAAGCGTTGACGCGAGTGACTCCCTCGACGTCTAGTATATCTATCTTGACTCTGGAGTTGCGAAATGTCTCTACGTATACTAGCAACTTCTCTACATAAGAAACGCAAGGTATCTTGTATAGTCAGGTTGTTTTCGACATCTGCCCTGACTGGCTGCACCATGACATAATCTGCTGTTACAGCATGTACTTGTAGTTCCTGCTGTTTATACACACCGTCTAACCCTTTGACTTTTGTTGGCCAATCAATATTCATAGTGTCAACTATTTCCAATGTGGTTCTAAGCCTAGATGGTAGCTAATCTGTAAAAATATTGTTTACCACATCTCTGGATATATTCAACCTGGAAGCCTATGTGCAAAGGCGTTCGTAAAATTCGGACTGTAGTTGACGCCCCATTATTTCTAAGCGTACTAATTCGCACATTTGCGCCGATCTTCCAGGCTGATATCTCTGTTGAATTTCAGCCATTAATAACTCCAATGCATTGTACGGTTTTTATTCCACAGTTCTTTCTCTGAAATTTTACAAGGCATTTCGGAAATTTTCAGGCAATGCCATCCATGCTGCAACAAATATCTCCATAGGATTTACAATATCCTAAGCGCTAAATATAATTTTGACCCAACCTGAAGGTTTTTCAGATTTATACTGCGGTAGACTTAATATTCTTGGACTGGCGCGTTCGCAAAATTTTGTAGAGGCTCCTAACCTATTCGTGTTTGAGAACCTCATAGATGCCAGATCGGGATCAGTCCTATACTTAACAGTAGAATATGATAAGCTTATATTTTCATTCGCATCTGCTAAATTCATACCTGCCATGTCTTGCGCTAACTTGCTAGTGTCCTCAAATTTAAGATTAGCTTCCATGTTTATCGAATTTAATTATTAAATTGACACTTAATGTTAGGCAAATCGGGATGTGAAACCTTTCACGTACAAAACACCCAAACAAATAATCTGGAAAGAAATAGACGCGAAAAACAGAATTATTAAATTACCTGTTCCAGAACGTCCCTTCTATGTGTGCTTCAATAAAAAATATAAGACAGTGTTAGCAGGCGTATATTGTAGAACTCTGGTCAGATATTGTAATGAAGAAAAATGAAACAGTTGCAGCAGGCGAAAGGAGATACAACCAATCGAGGACCGTAATCCTCGAAAATTAAAAATGGCGCACAATTCAAAGTCAAGTATTTAAACAAAGAAAGTTCTGGAAAATAAATGAAGAAATTCTTTTTAAATAAAATTCGTTACAATCAGCCAAGGTGGTTTAAATTTATCGGTTAATGTTACTTTAATTTTGGCGGAGGATTTATCTCCCTTCATATATCTTTGACCAATGTAGAGGCCCTTTGGTTACTACCAGAAGAGAGCCTCTGAGATGCCAGGCCCGGACAATCCATATATGCGGTGTGATCATATAATTTGGAACACCTCCATGTTAATCACAGCAAATAATACACGCAAATAAATAACCTGATCTCGTTGTAACACAAATTTATTACTAAAATCAAAATAGTAATGATAAAACCAGAAAGTTGTTAAAAGTTAACAGAGATCATTTTGCGTCCAGCACACAGAACAGACAACTCAAAACTCACTAATAAACAATTCTTACATTGTTAACATCGTTATTTGTTTACTAAAATAATTAAACCTTTTTTATATAAATGTCATTGCTTCGTACTACGTTTGCATAGTAACACAACGTGTAAACAGTGTTATGACAAAAGTAAGACTTTTATGTCAGAGGAAATAGCTTCCTCTACATACACCACCTTCTCAAAAAAGGCGTCTAGTAGTAGACGTAATCCTTGTTCTTCGTCTGATGTTGAATTCTTCCTGAGCGAGTTTCAATATGTTGTTCTTGTACTTCACTAGGTTTCACTTTCATATTGCATTGTTCTCTGTCCAGGACTTCTTGATTTTGAAGATCTAAAGTTTTATATACCTCATACCCTATTATATTCCTGAGCAATGTACTCTGGTTTGGTAGAGGATACGAATCACCTTTCGTTAACGAGCTCAATAGACGATAGTTACCACAAACCCTCCATTGTCCTGGTTCAGGTTTGGGAACAACGACTATTGGAGATGCAAAGCTGGAATTTGAACGCCAAAAAATTCCCTCTTCTCTCAACCGCTTAAATTCTTCAATAGCAACCTGCTGCTTATGTAGTGCTAACGGTTGAGCCTTCGGTGAACAGGGTAGTGGTTCCACCAACTCTATTTGGTGTTCTATGCCTGTCTTTAAACTCTTGCGCTTAGCATTGAATGGCAGAAACACGACCAGGTGTTTCTCGATGACATCCAACAAGTCATCGGTGACGATGGGTCTGGGTAGTATCAATGACCTAACTCCTGAGGTCCCAGTCTCAGCATAAGCCACTATCCCAGTGCCTTGTCCAATGGTTCTAGATTTTGGATCTAAAGCGAGATTAAAAAGTCCATCCCAATGATGTTATCCTTTATATCAGCGACCAGAAAATTCCACGTAAATGGCGATTTCTGCCCCAATGTCACTGACAATTCCTTAACTCCCTTAACCTCAATTGAACTTCCATTAGCAGCCCATAGTTGATAATCGAATGTGGGGCTATCAATATCCACCATATCGGATCAAACTATGCTCACCTTTGCACCCGTGTCTATTAAGAACTTTAACCCAGTAAGTTCATTTGTTATAACGAACTTATTGTTGCTATAACCAGCAACCTCCTTGAAATTATCTTCCAGCCGAAATCTAACAGATTTACGGACTGTATTACCGCGCGCTTCTTCTATCGAAGCTTCCGAATTTATCTTCGATGATTTTAGTATGCCTCGAATATGCATACCTTGGAGCCTTGCATGCGCAACCCCCTCTACGGCTCCTATTAGTGGGGGTTCCACTAGTTTTCCGGCGGCTTAGACCAAGCAACAGAAAAGTACTTCCTTCCCATCGGGGACCACCCAACTTTGGAAACGTGCATCCCTCCTCCTGACACTTTCCAAACTCGGCGTATTTGCAATACGAAATTTACCACTCGCGTAGGCCTTGAACATCCCTACGCGATTCGTCTCTCCGATGCTTGTAAGTTGAACTTTGACTCCGAGAATTCACCCTACCTCAGTTGGAACTTCCCCTATTGTTTTTTATCCAACTCACATCCCTGCGGAGGGTACTTAATTCATTCTCTACGGTCAGGAGTCTCTCTGAGAGTTGTCTGAGTTGCTGCTTGAGGCGTGAATCTGCTGTTACTGCATACACCATAGGTTCCTTCTGACGATACATTTTGTCGATCCTGGCGCGGTCGCCAAATTTTGTAGAGGCCCTTTGGTCACTGCCAGAAGAGAGCCTCTGAGATGCCAGGCCCGGACAATCCATATATGCGGTGTGATCATATAATTTGGAACACCTCCATGTTAATCACAGCAAATAATACACGCAATTAAATAACCTGATCTCGTTGTATCACAAATTTATTACTAAAATCAAAATAGTAATGATAAAACCAGAAAGTTGTTACAAGTTAACAGAGATCATTTTGCGTCCAGCACACAGAACAGACAACTCAAAACTCACTAATAAACAATTCTTACATAGTTAACATCGTTATTTGTTTACTAAAAAAATTAAACATTGTTTATAGAAATGTGATTGCTTAGTACTACGTTTGCATAGTAACACAACGTGTAAACAGTGTCCTGACAAAAGTAAGACTTTTATGTCGAAGGAAATATCTACCTCTACACCAATTACATGCGACATCGAATGTGTATATGCGCGCCGCAATTACTACACTATACATTCTGCTCTGCTCGCTACCTGTGATTGCTCTGTTGCGGTGGCTTTATACGTTGACTGTCCTACTTGTGCTTACCACACTGTTCCATTACTTCAGCAAATCTTCTTGTGGCTGAGCATCAAGTCAAGAGTAATTGATAATTTGTGATCACATAATTACCTGTGCTAGCCATCTGCGTGTTGTCGGAAATATTCATAAAAATTAGTCAAGGCCTTCGGACAGAAACAAACAAATCCTGCTTCATAAATTCTACTTGTTTACATGCAACTGTTCGAAGAAGCCATCCAACGGCCTGGACACAAATAGCCAGTGTCCAGTAATATTTTGTGACATTTACACTCTACTAATACTCACAAACGCTCACAACATTTGACGGTGAATGACTCCCAGGCCCTATTTAGACCACCAACATTAATAGCTCTCACCGCACCCTTAATATTTCTTATAAATAACGTTGAACAGCACAGTAGCTGTAACGTTACAGTGGCGACCGCGCCGTGATCCGAGAGTTGTGCTATTGTTGTTATTTGTTGACGCAACTTGTTTGCATAATACAAATCATTAAACGAATTTTTGAAATACAAATTCTTTGAATGAGAATTAATAGTGTATATCAAACAACCGACATCACGTTATCTAATACGAGAATTATCAGACTTATTATTGTATAATTTTGTCCTTGTGACAAATCTCTTGAATATTTTCAAATAAAGTCAATCGGTTTGATTTTTGTTACACCCACAAGCTTATTTGACAGCGATTGTTTTTTATCATTCTGTGTTGTCAATTTGTGGTTGCAGATATTTAGTACAGTTGTGGAGGAAGATAATTCCTCCGCCAAAATTAAAGTGACATTAACTGATAAATTTAGACCACCTTGGCTGATTGAAACGAATTTTATTTAAAAAGAATTTATTCATTTTTTTTCCAGAACTTTTTTTATTTAAATAATTGACTGTATAATACTTTGAATTGTGCGCCATTTTCAGTTTTCGAGCATACTGCCTGTTGACCGGTTGTAACTTCCTCGGCCTGCTGCATTTATTTCATTTTCTTCATTTAAAGTTTATTCGATTTATAAAATATACATCTGCTAACACTGTCTTCTCTTTTTTATTTATGCACGTATTTGGGAACGTTCTGGAACAGGTAATTTAATAATTCTGTTTTTTCGTGTCTATTTCTTTCCAGATTATTTGTTCGGGTGTTTTGTAACGTGAAAGGTTTTACATTACCATTGCCTAACATTAAGTGTCAAGTTAATATCTAAATTCGATTGACATGGAATCTCATCTTAAATTTGAGGACACTAGCAAGTTAGCACAAGACATGGCAGGTATAAATTTAGCAGAAACGAATGAAAATACAAGCTTATCAGATACTATTGTACATATTAGGACTAAAGACGATCTGGGATCTATGGGGTTCTCAGACACCAATAGGTTAGGAGCCTCTACACAGCTGACCAATTCATCAGCGGCAATTGATTCCAACTTGACAATAAAAACGACGAAAGAAATTTTGCTAAGGGTTTTGTTATTAGCATTAAAACTTACAGAACACGTATATTTTTAATTAATTTTTTTACAAATTAAGTCTGTTTATGCGATTTTGTTGTACTCATTTTAATGTACTGTAAGCTCCGTCTAAACATGAATGTATCCAAACTTAAGTAAGCTCAGTGTTTATCCATCATTATCACAATTGATAACGTTAGACTTTCCTATTTAGAAAGATATCTTTCAGATTTGACCAAAATATTTGAAAGATACGTCATAGACAAAGTAAATGTAAATAAAACCGCGGATCAACACCGTTTAAAACGGTAAAAACGACAATCAAGATCCTCTCTTTCCTTCGTTCGATATTCTCAAAAGAATTTGTGCTTTAATCAAAAAAATTATTTTAATACTTTTGAAATTAACTGCACCGGTCTGTTAATTTACCGAACAGATACCAGTTTCTTTCCTTGGCTAATCACGATCAACCACAAAGGAACACTGCATATTCTTCACGCACAGCGGAGATAATCAACTTTAAAACTCCTATTGCTGCTGTTTATGTCAATTCAGTTTGTCAGAATAGACTTAATCTCGAAGACAATATAACTGATAATGTCATGCACAATGACCAGCCTGTTTGCTTTTATGACCCAGGTAAGTTTCAAAGTGAACTTCAATTTCAAACCCGGAGAAAAATTTGTCATAGTTACATGTGCAGCATTTTCTCTTCTTAAAGTTGAATCCATGGCCAAAATGCAACAGCTACTGAGGAGCCCATTCCTTATTGAGGTTGCCGGGATTGCTATATTAATTATGAATTTTCTCAAACCTAAGTTAGCTTAGTGTCCATCCATCAGTCTTTCATCTAATGACGTTAGGCTTTCCTCTTCAAAGAGATCTCTTTCAAATTTAAATAATTTTTTAATAGTTAAATCATTAGCACAGTACAAGTTAATATACTACCTATCTTTCCCCGGAATGGCTTAATTTGACAATCTCTCCTATCCAAAAAATGACACTTCGTCGATCTCCTCATTCATAGATCTGCAACCCACTACTATCGTCCATTCTTTCACTAAAGAATTATTTTGGCCAAACTCAAGAGTAATCCTAGACTAGGATACAAACACCTCACAGACTACAGTAAATATAAGGAAAAATAAAAGCTCATATTACCTGTGGATAAAACTGAGTATGAATTTCTCTGTGAATTAGATAAATTATTTGGCAATTTCATATGTAATCCACAGAATGAAAGCAATTTGGTTGATCTACCTGATTTTTCGGGAGACCAGGAACCAGTACTTGTTATTGACAGTGATGCATTGATAAAATTTATGTTAAAAATAAAATTTAAAAAAAACAAAATGATCACCTTGGTATGTCGATTGATAACCTGCTTCAATTACCCTTAAATTTTATGAATGCGCTCTGCAATTTTATAAATATAATTTTAAAGAATGGGAAATTACCAATAGATATTCTAACGATAATAGCTAAACCATTGCCAAAAGTAAGTAAGCCAACGTACGCCAGTGATCATAGACTAATCTCTATTATCTCTTCGTTTTTGAAAATAATAGAATGCTTGATACTAGATCATTTAGGACGTATGTTGCCGGCTAAATTTAACATATGTCAACATGGCTTATCTTATCGAATGATATAAAACTTAAAATGTATATAATTTGGATTAGACCGATACTAGAATATGCTGCTGCTACTTGAATCCATTAAAAAATGGTTTGTCCAATAAGATAGAAGCTGTACAAAGAAAAGTTGTGAAACAAATTAGCCCTATCTCCTGCACTATATACGCCACTAGATTACAGTTTGTATCACTGCAAACTTTATGGTTTCGGAGGATGTGCTATTGCATAAAAGTTTTCCATTTGAACCAGTGGACTGGTGCCTTTATGAATCCAATAAGAAAGATTCATGAAGTTGGAACTAGATCTGGACATTTGGCAATATCTCCTCCTTTGGTGGGGAATGTTGCGGGCAAGTTATTCTCTTTTTCGAAAATTTACAAAATTTACAATCAATTGCCAAAGGGTTTAGAGAAACGCCTCCATCTAAGATGTCTTTTAAATTTTTATGTACTGAACTAGAAAAAATCTACAATCCTGCTGATATTTTTAATTTTGATTATGATAATACTTTCTCATGGTTGAATAAAAGACAAGGATAATTGTGATCAGCAACATACCTTCTTGAGATTTTTATTTCCAAGTTTTGTATTATTAAAATTGAAATGTTATGCATTATATCATCATGTTAGTCAACAATACATACAATCAATTGCTAGTCATGGTTCTCATTTTTTGCACTCTAATTATATCTTAATTTTTCCTATTTCGATGATGAATCTATTACTCTTTACAGCCGAACTTTCTGATGTTGATATATTATACAGTACAACTAGTGAGATTTACTTATCTACATGAGACTAATTGAACATATTTATGTGATGTAATATATTTTTTATATTTTACAGTTTACAATATTATTATCTTTTTGATGGAACATGTGTGGTTTGAATCCAAGTAAAGATATTCTATTCTATTCTATTGTAAAATCTTCGATTGGGTCTAATATAACCTTATCTACCCTTTCATTATGTCTCAGGACAACTTCTATCTCCTCGACGATCAACATGGCTTCCTGAATGGCCGTTCCTCTTCCATCAACTTAGTTAGTGTCCTTAATCAATGTTACTCTTCCTTCTCCAAAGATCATGAACACACTCTCCTCTTCCTGGATGTATCCAAGGCTTCTTATTCTTTGTAATTTTCAGCAATTGAATCCGCCTAATTGTGAAACGGTATTTGCGGCAACGTCCTCAATATTATCAGTTACTATCTTCGAAACAGATGAGTGACTGTAAAAGTCGGAAAGAGTCAATCGAGGCCAGCCCTTTTCCGGTCTGGAATTCCCCAGGGCTCCGTACTTTGTCCTATTCTTTTCAACCTTACACTCGCGCAGGTACAGGTTAAAGCCAACCTTTTCAAGCTGTTTAAATATGCGGATGAAATGGTCATATTATTGAGTAACCTCACAGCATCCAACCCTTCCTTACCTCTTATATCTTTCATCCTCGCTTCATTTGCAGCTGAGCAATATTGGTCTCAAACTAAATCCCGCCAAGACTCGTTTGATGAAACTCTCCTCCGACACATTCTGCTCTCTCCCGGATGCAAATTATCCCCTTGATATTGAAATAATAGATTCGGCCAAACAACTTGGTATCTATTTTTCAAAATCTCTAGACTTCTCCCCACACCTTACACACACTACTTCCAAACTCTTCAAATGGGCCGTCTGATCTGCTTCAAGACTAACAACCCCACTCTCCAACTCACGCTATTCAAGGTCTATGTCCTACCCCTCATTTCATACGCTAGCGAATTCTACTGTCCTCTCAATCTAGCCTCCTCGTACGCCATCGAACAGATCTCCTCCAGATTTCTAAAGCGAGTCTTCCCTCACAGCCAAAATTATCGGGAACACCTACTCCTGGCAAACCTTCTACCGCTTTGGTTTACCCGTCACCTTCGAGTCATTTCTTTTATTCATAAGATCACAACTTGCCTATCACTGTCCAACTTTGCTCACCCAAGTCACCACTACGCCACACGTTCTAGCAACTCTTCAATCCAATCTAACCATACCCCTAATATATTTAACAAAATCTATCTCTTTTCCAAAGCCACTAGTGTCTTCAACGCTCTTCCCACGGAAATAAAGCTCCTACCCCAGCACGAATTTAAAAAGGCGGCCCACAAGTACTTCTTTAACAAATTTCTATGTGAAACGACCGATTGGAAGCGAAATTGGTTCCTTCTTAAATCATAACATTTCTTTCACCCCCAGGCTATTCTCCTTACTAGTTTCGGAGGGCGAAATCCCTCTGGCTGACATCTAATTTCCACTTTTCCCCTCCGGTTTTAAATCTCTCACTCTTGACTCCCTGATACCATTTCTATTCTCACTTTTCATTCTATCACATCCATATAGTGGATACTTTACCACGTTTTGCTCAACTAATCCTTTTCCTTTTGTTTCAGCGAAAGACCGGAAACTCAAAAGCCTGCTGGACCACCCGACGGTTTGCATCGGACATCGACTCCCCCTCGTCTACCATCAGTCATAACCTCGTTCAACGGAAGCCAGTGAACCCTGCACGAAACACAAGCTTCAATCTAGTCGACTCCATCCTAGTCAATACTACACTACAGAAATTCAATATCCACGACAAAGAACTCCGTCGGTCGACGTCTGCTTCCGGTCCGCCACCACTTTCGATCTCACACTCAAATTCATCTGTCCGAAACCAGCCTACCCCGCATTGATGCTCGGACACTTCATGGACTGAACTCCAATTGATCCTGTCTAGTCAAATGGAATCTCTTTTTTCACCAGATTGAACTATCATGAAGTTGATGAAAGCACTTCTCTTCCTCAACTCCTCCCTCCCCTGTTGTTAAATACTTTGCTAGTCACAATTTCATTCACCTCCACATATCCTACCTTTGATTTGTTATTTCAATGGTCGGGCCTGTTGGCCTTTGTTGCCAAATAAATGTATTATTATTATTATTATTATTATTACTATTATTATTATTATTATTATTATTATTATTATTATTATATGTCAAATCATGGAATGAGTATATCTTAGCAAAAGTGCAGTAGTTTCATTTCTGCAAGGTGACTCAACCCAATGAGTATAAATTTCATCAGATCCGGTTTTCCTAATGGTCACATATATGAATTCTGGATTTAGACAATCATTCTCTTAACTATGATTTTAGCAACCATCTCTGTTAGTTTCGAGCAGTTTTAACTAAGATTTCTTGAACTGTAATTTTATTTGTAATTAATAGGGTTTTGTTTAATAACAATTCACACGCGCATGTAATACGCTGGTAACATGCAGTTGATTTATGTGTCATAGCGCGCAAAGCCAGGATTTATATTTTGTGTGTTTTTAATCTTTTATCCGAAAACATTAACTGTTCTGCTAAGACATTCTGGATTTATATTTTGTGTGTCTTTAATCGTTTATCCGATTCTGGATTTATTTATGTTGTTTATTAAGACTTCGTTTTTGTGCATAGACAAAAACTTGTGTTGACAATATTTTATTTTAAACGAACATTGGTTGCGCGGGTGGTGATAACAATTATTATAATCAAGGTTGCGGTCTTGATATAAACACCTGACCCATTAATTACTTACATATGTCAGTATAAACTAGAAATTGTATAGTGTAGAAAAGGCAATTCATCCAGTAGACCGGTTTCGTCCTTATTGGGAACTCATCATGTACTGGCCAGAATTTGCCGCGGACAGGACTACGAACCTGCCCACGTTTGTATCTGTCGCGGCACAAAATTCTAGCCGGTACAGAGATGAGTTCACAATGCGGTCTAGCTGAGTGAATTGCCTTTCACATACAATTCTTAGTTTATACTGACATATGTAAGTAATTAATGAGTCAGTGTTTATATCAAGACCCTACCTAATATTTAATATTTTATTTTGTTGCCGTCTAGAGCACGGTCAATTTTGACTAACAGTGAATTTTAATTTACTTTGCGACCTTGTGTATAATACACGTATGATAATTCGACTTAGCCTTCTCACATCACCCATTGGAAAGAGGTCGGGGACTAATCATAAGCACGGCCCACGAAACTAATTTCTTCCGACGACAGCTACCAGGCATATGTACGAATGGCATAGCATCGCTAAATACGCAGATATCCTGCAAAATCTCTTAGAATAACCACAATACCTCCTACAGTATCATTAATAGGTATCAGGTTGATTAATTGTCTTGTAGGAGACTTTTGCGAGATTAATTCCCTCCTACATTAGTTTGGTAGCGGCTGTGGAGATCCGTGCACCTGATTAATCCCCGGCTTTTTCCCGATGGGTGATGAGAGAAGACCAATGCGAATGATTACATATGTATTGTAAAACACACCACGTCTGGAATCATAAGTAATCCAAATTGACCGTGCTCTAGACGGCAATAAAATCAAATTTTAACACAAATGAATGTCTTAAACACCAGTCACAGTCAAACTAAATTGTCCGTACTCTAGACGGCAAAAGCAAAAACATTGTTCACCAAGATGAATGTTTCATGCACAAGTCACAGTTAAACAAAATTGTCCATGCACTAGACGGTGGTAAAATGAACGCTATTTATAAATTTGCATGTCTTTCACACAAGCAATTATTCCTTCACAAATGTCTGAATTGAAATGAATATATGCAACCGATTGAAAATACATGATGATATGAACATAGTCACTGTTAAAAGTTGTCACTGAAATTAATTGATGAAATTCGTGTAAAGACTTCAATGACAAAAATTCACAAATAATTAGTTCACTGTTTGCTATGTTTTTAACTTATGTCATTATAATAATCCATTATTCTCTGAAATTCGGATAGGCATAGTTAAATGTGAACAGTAAATCCCTCGCGTAAACTGCGAATAATCCAACTGAGCGAAATAAATCCACTGTGACACAATAATCCACCGCGTGTTCCATGCGTATCGCGCGCGGTTCTGTATATTTAATAAACAACCCTATTAATTACAAATAAAATTGCAGTTCAAGAAATCTCAATTAAAACTGCTTGAAACTAACAGAGATTGTTTCTAAAATCACAGTTAAGAGAAATATTGTGTAAGAACAGAGTTAGATTATTTGACCTTAAAGAGCACTGTATTTGTCAAAATCGAACATCGTTGGGTTGTAACGCGGAGCCGCGTGTTACAATCTGTCGTTACGAAATATAGAATTCTCAATAACCTTTTAGATTTATATTTCAGCCAAAACTGTGCAATTCAAAAAATTACTTAATGCACCTTCCGAAAAATATTTTAATACTGTGGAGGAAGATAAATCCTCCGCCAAATGTAAAATAACACTAACTGATAAATTTAAACCACCATGGCTGATTGTAACGAATTTTATTTAAAAAGAATTTTTTCTTTTTATTTTCCAGAACATTCTTTGTTTAAATACTTGACTTTGAATTGTGCGCCATTTTCAGTTTTCGAGTGTCTCGCATCTCGACTGGTAATATCATCTTCTGGTCTGCTGCAATTTTAACATTTTTTCTCTAGTAACACGAATACTTATTATCAATATATTCCTAATATAATTGCCTTTTATTCTGTTATTGAAGCACACGTAGAAGGGACGTTCTGGAACAGGTAATTTGATTATTCTGTTGTTCACGTATATCTCCTTCCAGATAATTTGTCCGGAAAATTTAAGCAAGACAACTTTTGCATTCTAATTGCCTAACATTAAGTGTCCATTTAATTAATAAACTAACCAGATGGGGAGACCGATATTAAATTTGAGGACACAAGTAGGTTAGTGCAGGATATTGCGGATTTGAATCTAGCAGATGCGAATGGAAATATAAGCATATCAGACTCTACTGTAAATTTTAGGACTTCAAGCAATCTGGCATCTATGGGGCTCTCAGATACGAATAGGTTAGGGGCCTCTACAATACATTTGTAAAATATTTCCGATGATTATGCAAAATATACTGTTAATTAATGATAAATTCATCCAATATATTTAAGTTTTAATAAATTTTGGCTGTAGTTATATAGGGTTTTGTGTTATTTCAATAAAATAAAACAGTGTGGAGGAAGATATTTCCTTTGACAAAATTAAAGTAACAATAATTGATAAATTTAAACCACCTTGGCTGATTGAAACGAATTTTATTTAAAAAGAAGTTATTCGTTTATTTTCCAGAACTTTCTTAGTTTAAATACTTGACAGTATATATACATTGAATTGTGCGAAATTTCAGTTTCGGTTATATGTATGTGACTGGTTGTAATATACTCGGCGTGCTGCATTTATTTCATTTTCTCTATTTTTACGTTTATTCGATCTCCACAATATATGCCTGCTAACAATGTCTTATATTTTTAATCGTATATATTGGGATGTTCTGGAACAGGTAATTTAATAATTCTGTTTTTCACGTCTATTTCTTTCCAGATTATTTGTTCGGGTGTTTTGTAACGTAAAAGTTTTCACATTCCGATTGCTTAACAGTAAGTATCAAATTAATAAATTAAGTACGATCGACATGAAAGCTAATCTTAAGCTTGCGAACACCAGCAAGTTATCTCAAGATATGGCAGGTATGAATTTAACAGATGTGAATTAAAGCACAAGCTTGTCAGATTCTATCATACACTTAAAGACTGATCACGATCTGGCATCCATGGGGTTCTCAGATAACAATAGCTATTGAGCCTCTACAATAGTGAATATAAAGTTTATTTACTGTTTGTTACTGCAAACTAAAATATGTGCAATTCTGCATTAGGTGTAGAGCACCCAGTAACAAATTATTTTAAATATGAGCCGATGGATAAACTAAACTCGGTATGAACGAAATGTATAATCTCCCGGGCACATAAATTTCGTGCTTGCTAGCGGCCCACCAGCAGGTGCCGGTACTACGCATCAATAACTAAATTTTGGAAGACATGATATGGTTAATGATGCCGTTAAGGTTTATGTAGCAGCTTAGTAAAAACACATTGTGACATATTATACTGTTAAACTCGGGTCACATCACCAAAAAGTTTTCGTACTGGTTCAAAATTTACTCTACATTACATATCATATCTTTCCGGGAAATTATTTTCCTTTTTCATGATAGGAATGTGGTCTAACTTTCTAAAGTTCATGCTTAGAAAGCTTGCAATTCAATTTAAACACAATGTTTAGTTTTAAATATCTGACAAAAGGCCACCAGTTAAACATGCTTTTTGAACTGACAATGAACTAATCATTTGATAATTGTAATGCATTGCTTTTAAAATCACGAAGTTTTTGCCATAAATGGGAATGATTCTTGTCTCCCGCACTACCTGACGTCAGTTTTTAGACATAAATTTACACTCACTCAGGCGGTAACACGACAGATTTGGATAATTGTAATGATTTAATTTATTAAAGGGTGCAATTAACATTTGAACCCATGGTTTTGCCTCAAATATTATCTGCAGGAATGATTGTATCCCACAACTTAGCGTTTGCCAAAGTGAGCTTTTTCTGTTAATTTTCTTGTTTGATCCAATATGCATAACGATCAACTATTACGAACAGAAAAACAATTTCGGCTAATGTTAAGCCATTTGTGTACATAAGGCAAGACTTTTAGGACATCAAGTCAGCAATCTCTGCTCTGGTAAGTCATCTATTCCGAACATAAGATAATGATTGATTTGACGATATTCTTCAGAAACAACAAAGTTAATTTCTTTAATTGACTACGAGATGTAGTTTCTCAAAGCATTTATCTTCGAGCTCTACATCCCAGAATCAAGTCAGTTCAAATTTCCAATACTTTTAAATTTAATTTTCAATAATGTGTTGAGCACGTCGTAATATATTAATTCAAACATGACCGAAAGGATAAAGCAATGACAGCACGAACTTAAAGTATAATCTCATGTGCACATTCGTTATGTACTCATCTGTAGTAGTCGATAGAAAATTCTGTACCCTTCATATCTTTGGTTGAGACATATGGGACAACTAGATAGTAAAATCTCCTATACGAATGTGTAAACCTGCAGTGGTAAAACTGAATTATATAAGTCTTCGACAGTGTGACATCAAAGACAACCCATCACACTTAATATATATACCGAGCCTGTAAAGGATATCAATAAAACGTCTGTTGTCTCAGTACTTGATAAAATCACCATATTTGCCAAATAGTTACATGGTACAAACAATATGGTTGCCGAGTCGGTACATGGTACCAGCACACAATGCTAAAGTTATCAAAATTGAGAATTAAGACTACGTCTGACAATCTGTTACTCAAACAAATCCATTAACTCTGGCCTTGATCGATATAAATTATCACTTTTCGCGGTAATGATTACAACATCCAATAAAATATATAAAATGTAGATACAGTTTTATTCGAAAAATTAATATATATGTCGCCATTGTGCATGAAATAAATTTGCTCATGAGATGATACTTTCAGTTCGTGCTAACTTTGGCTTATCTATCTGCTTATATTTGAATTAATTTTTTACTAGATGCTCAACACAAAATACAGAATTGCATATATTTTAGTTTGCAGAATCAAACAGTAATTATCTGTTATATATTTAATTGAATGATGTCATGCTTACCGCGATCAAGGTTAGAGTGAATGGATTTGTTGGAGTAACATGTGTTCAGAAGTAGTTGGTGAGCTTTAGCATACATTGAAATCAATTGTGTTGGTACCATGTACCGACTTGATAACCATATTGTTGGTATCTTGTAACTATTGTGCCACCTTATTGTTGGTATCATTTACTGAAACAACAGCCATATTAAAGGTACACTTTACAGGCTTGGTATATATATATATAGTGGTTTGTCTTTTAAGTCACATTGCCGAAGACTTTATATGAAGTAAGCATTACTGATGCAAGTTTACACATTCGTAAGGGAAATTGTACCGTCCAATTGTTCCACACTACTTGTCCAATTATGCGGAGGTTACTGGGCATTTTACCGGCTCTTATTGATGAGTCGCCAGTAAACACGAAACAAATATTTACATGAGATTATGCTCTCCTTTCGTGCTATCTTGGGATTATCTTTCTGGTCATAGCTTATCTAATCTGTAACTAGATATGAAACGCCTAATATATAGTTGCATAAATATTGGTTCTCCGAAACAAAAAGTATATATATTGAAATTCAATTCAAACGTAAGAATAAATATCATTAAATGGCAATAAGCCATTAAGAAAGCACGCAATTTTTACCTGAATATTAACCAATCATGTTCATCCTGTGATTTATCGATTTTTAAAAAGTAGTAAACTTACTATACTAAGCACTCGTACTTGCTTGCTATATAACCTCGCTATGGTTTGGGTGTTCTGACCTCAGTCTTTGCTGCCTGTCTTCAAACACTGCTTTAACACACGACGTTACACTAGCACAGCTTGACCATAGCCATGTCAGCACTTTCTGTTTTGCTTTCTGAAAATCATTATCGCTTAATTTATCAATCTGATTCATACGATTGTCAGCCTCTTGATGTTGTCGGAAATATAATAAGCAGGACTCGCCGTGACCCATAGCATTAAATTTGCCAAATACTATTTATGATAATCTACAGGTGAATGACCCTTTGACAAACGATCTCTTAACAAGGCAACGGGACATACAGTGTACGGTTCTCTGAACTTCAAAACAAACGCTTCAAATTCGGTACATTTGTTATTCAGTGCATTTAACAATGAATGCTTATAATGGCTTTTTTCAAGGCTATCAGAACATAAGTTTTTTTAGGCGTAATATTTGCATAATATTACACAACACTCTCGTTGAAACGTTTTTTATTAGCAATCGTATCAGTAACTGTACGAAATAAATTGTGACACGCGGCTCCGCGTTACAATCCAACGATATTCAATTTTGACAAATATAGTTCTCTTTAAGGTCAAATAGTCTAATTCTGTTTTTACACAATATTTCTCTTAACTGTGATTTAACAATCTCTGTTAGTTTCAAGCAGTTTTAATTGAGATTTCTTGAACTGCAATTTAATTGTGATTAATTGGGTTTTGATTAATAAATAAAGACACCCTCGCGCAATACGCAGATAACATGCGGTGGATTATAGTGTCTATGTGAATTTTTTGACTTTTTTGCATGAATCTCAGTTTACACTATTAATAGCAGTTCAGATATGATTCTACGCATCAGGACATCAGATGTTCCTTAATTAAAATATTCAAAATCTAGCAAACAGTGGAATAATTATTTGTGATGTTTTTTAAGACTGTCTTTATAAGATTTTTATCCATCAGTTATCAGTGACAATATTTTCCAGTGACTTTAAACTAAATTGCTGATCAAATTTTTTGGATCTATTATCAAATCATTTAGAGTTACATAAATCTCTGTTCGATGTCAACAATCATAACTACGTGTCACCAACACGATACACCTCATCAAAACCACAAGACTACCTATTGCGTTTAAAAAGAGGCCGTTAACTTTTGCCGAACTCAAATTCGTTCAAGATGAATTCTAAAGACTCATAGAAGGAAACATTCTTAGACCACTGGTCTCTAAGGTTAATAGATCGTACAGAATAATAATATGAATAAGAAAAACTTTATTTGATTATCTCTAATTTTTCACCCGAAGAGCATGTTACACACAATTTAAAACCTGAATTAGAATTTGAAAGCGTATTTGGTTGGAAACGTTTTTTTATTGTATATTTTGTAGGAACGAAAGATGTCTTTGGAAAATTATATACCGTTTGAGCTATAAACATAAAACATACGTGTTGGTAATGATTAGAAGACTATTAAGTATATGACCAGCTAGTATGGCTGTTTCTAGATAATCATTGTCGCAAGAAATTTATCGCCATGATGATTTTTACCTGGGTAGATGCACATTTATAAATTGAATAGCATATTTTACCTACATTTCAAATCATGTTAACATTCTGGGCATTAATCTTTATTTGTAGAGATTGCTTTACTACATTTGAAGACAATACAGAAAATTTCATGTGGCCTTGATGTTAGTAAATACTCATTTTGTACTAGTAAGTCTAGAAATAATTTTTGCTGATTAAGATTTTATGAACTTTGATTCTTCTTGTTGATGATGATTCTGAATATACACCAAAAATAAATTGTTAGATTTCGTAATTATCATTTGTGATTTCTAAAATTGGTTTTTAATGGTCGCATTTGTGTGATATTGTAGCGCCAGATTTATTAACATTTCATATACAACACGTTCAAAAGTATTTAGATCCTGGTTGCGATTTTACTAGGTAATTGGTTACAAAATATTATTGGTTTTGAGAATAGAATCATATACAGTATTAAGTTGTAAAAGTCGAGAGAGATTATTTTTTAATCACATATTCTAGTATTTCAGGAGATGTAACTTGAATATATCTTATAAATATAGACGTTCAGTTGTTTAATATATATTCTTGAATTTAAAGTAAAATATTGTAAAAATATAAATCATTGTAACTAAAGGTAAACCGGAACGAGATTTTATGAGCAAGACAAATTGGAGAATGTATGTTTAAAGAAATAAACTTGGAGTCCCCTATTTTGTCAGATAGTGCATTACTAATCCCCAAATTTGTTTTACATTCTAGAATAAATCCTATAAAATATTATAATAATTGTTATCACCACCCGCGCAACCAATGATCGTTTAATTATATAAATGTTCATTTCAATACCACTTCCCCATGTAATGTGGTGTCTGTTCAGTAATGACAGATTGGGCATGGTTAGTTGGAACTTTGTGTCTAAATGGATGCCATATGAGCTCCACCTAAAGGAAAAATTGACTAACCAAGTTACATTAGTTAGTATATAACTGAAAATTGTGTGTAGTGTAGTGTGCGGCAGGATAGCTCAGTGGTTAGAGCACCAGATTCCGAAGCAGACGTGCCCAGGTTCGTATCCTGTCCGCGGCAAATTCTGGCCAGTACTTGATGAGTTCCCAATAAGGACGAAACCGGTCTACTGGATGAATTGCCTATTCTACTTTATACAATTCTTAGTTTATACTGACATATGTAAGTAATTAATGCGTCAGGTGTTTATATCAAGACCGCAACCTTGATTATAATAATTGTTATCACCACCCGCGCAACCAATGTTCGTTTAATTATATAAATGTTTATTTCAATACCACTTCCCCATGTAGTGTGGTTTCTGTTCAGTAATGACAGATTGGGGATGGTTAGTTGGAACTTTGGGTCTAAATGAATGCCTTATGAGCTCCACCTAAAGGAAAAATAGACTAACAAAGTTACATTAGGTAGTATTTAACTGAACATTGTGTGCAGTGTAGTATGCGGCAGGATGGCTCAGTGGTTAGAGCATCAGATTCCGAAGCAGACGTGTCCAGGTTCGAGTCCTGTCCGCGGCAAATTCTGGCCAGTACATGATAAGTTCCCAATAAGGACGAAACTGGTCTACTGGATGAATTGCCTTTTCTAAACTATACAGTTCTTAGTTTATACTGACATATGTAAATAATTAATGGGTCAGGTGTTTATATCAAGACCGCAACCTTGATTATAATAAAAGTCCTATATATGTCTTAAAAATTATAATAAGCTCATTTGCCTTTGTTTGCCTTTGTATCAAATTTATAATATGATTGGCTCTGAGTGAAGGGCCGGTTATATGCTGTTTGAGATATAATTTATTTGTAAGAATTACTCCGAGGTGCTTTGAGGAACGGTTGTTCGCAAGATATAGAATGTCGCCATTCTGTAATACATTCTAACTGAATATTAAGGTATTTAACCTATATTCATTGAATTAAATTGACAGGGTTAAGAGTATATAATCTATGCTCTTTGAGTCATTATTTACATTTCTTAACGATTAAGCTATACTTCTTGTGCTGATTGGATAAAATATTGTGATATCATCCGCATACTTGATAATTTTACTAAGCTTAATTGCATTATTCATTAAACGGAAGAAAATATTTAAAATGTGATCCAAATTTTGAAACCTGCAGAACTTTAACATTATTAGGTATTGGAAGAGAAGACATTCCGTCCAGTGTTCTCTTTCAGGGAATACAAGATCAAGTAATTTGTGTCTGGTTGAGCGAACAATATTTGAATGTGCCAAGTTTCACATAAATTAATGAAACTGAGTAGAGTATAAGCTACTGAATAGGTAATCGGTGAGGTATACATCTTCTATAATTATTATATAGGTTAAAACCTTCTAGTTTAATGTGTGTCTTAATTTTTGGAAGTTGTCGTATCTGTTACCATAGTTGTTGAAGATGTAATATATATACATTCCAACAGTAAGTGACGACCCCATGTAGTGAACCTTTTTGAAATATAGTCAAAGGATTTTAGTTAGTACGTATGGGAGAGAAGGTTAAATTTTCATGTAGATTAATTTGGTGCGGCTTCTTATGTTGGTGTCTCTAGCAGCTCGAATTAATTTGTAATTTAAAATTTATACTTCAAATATATATTTGTTGGGATTGAACCAGGTTTCGAGACGGTAATTATATGCATTCTTAATTTATATTTAAACGCTGAGAGTGATCTAAATTTTGGTTTTAGAGATCTTGCTGCTAGATACAGAATGGATAGTTTTATTGAATCTAGGATTGGAGCTTAGGTGAGTGGAATAGGCTCGTGTTGAAATCGTTGCTTTCTTTATTTGTTCACAGATTGAATTTTTGTGATAGATATCAAAATATTTGTGCTATTAAAAAAGAATTTTAGTTTCTATTATCTTTTTAATTTGATATATCAGATTGGTTTATGATCTTTATCGTATTTTAATCAAAAGATTAGAACAAACATATTCTAGTTCCTACGGTTTTATTATATATTTGTATAAAGTACTCTGAGTGGCTGTTGTTAATGCTTCATTGAGTACGATTTATAATTAATTAATGATGACAGCTGTATGTTTATTCATTGTGTTTCAGTAGTCTGGGGTGTTTCTGTTTTAATTAAAAACATTATGGATAAATGTTGACTTAGACGTGGATTTTGATGGTGGGATTTGGTCTAAGATTTTTTTACGTGCAGCTTGTGTATAAATAGGTTTGACCGTGTTGAGACAGGTTGGCTGGTAGGCAATGATTTCTTGATTATTAAACTTACACAACACTATCATCATGTTCCAGTATCACCACAAGATATATAGAAAACTGTTGTCATCAAGACGATTGTTCTATCTGAATACCATAATATGCAATTTGGTCTCAAGTGTGAAACTCACAAATTTTAAAGATTCATGCGCAGTAATCTTCGCGACGAAACATACTTCTGTATATTATATAGTAATTACATAATTTACTTTAGTCCTGACCTGAGCTCTCACACTGAGCAGCTTAGATATGTGCTATCAAACGGCAGATCATGTGCCTAAGTTCGATTTTGAAAAAAATGCACATTGCAATTACACCAGTAAAATTCCAAGGACATTGCATTACAACACAAAGTTCCCAACCTACGATTCTAAGGAAAAATTTATCAAGTATCCTCTCTCACAGTAAAATTTAAGGAAACTGCTGGAAATATTTTCAGTTATGAACTACTATGACAACAACTATTTCTGTTATGCTGGCGCTTGAACGAAGCGAGGAATTGCTTCAAAATACTGTCATATTGTTAGCAAATGCTATTATAATAAAACACCAAGATTTCGAAAGAAAATTTATGCTCATAAAAGATGGGTCTGGATTTTTAATCGGCACCATATTGAAGCAAGAAAACAAAGGCTTTCAGAAACAAATTAATATTAAGTTGTTTACTCTAAAACCGATTGAATCTAGATACGGTTTTGAGCCACTCTGACGCACATTATACACAATTTTAGTTACATAATAACAAATGTTTTTTGGTTAGCCTTTCCTTTAGTTGGAGTCTATATGGCATCCTTTAGTCCTGACGTTTCAACTAAAAATCTCCAATCCGTCATTATCGAAGAGACACCACACTACATGTAGATGTGTTTATTAATTGAAAGTAAATTTAGTCAAAAGAACACTGGTTGCACTAACGGTGATAACAAAACTTTAATCAAGATAGCGATCTTGATATTATGAACTGACCCAGTATGTACATATATTTGTGTGGTTACAGCAACAGATACGGAATGAGACGTGCACGGGTTCTAACCCTTTCCGCGGCAAATTCTGGGATAATACGTGATGGGATTCTCATTAGGACAAAACTGGTCTACTGGATGAATTTCTTTCTTACACTATACAATGCTTCCTTTATTCTGACAAATATAAGTACATAATGGATCTGGTGACTATATCAAGATCGTTATTTTGAATAAAGAAATTGTTAACACCGACTGTGCAACTAATTTTCATTTTATTATATAAATGTTCATTTCAGTACAGCTTGCGCATGTAGTTTACTGCATGTTGAAGACCGAAACCTTGATTAAAAATAATTGCACTCTCTTCTGGTTGTCTGTATTGATCTTTTTCAAAGTTAATAATATTCACACGCTATTTAACACGCTATGTTACTAACACAGCTTGCGTTCAATAATGCCATCTCTGCTGTTGCGCTTCTGGGAAATCGTTGTTCTATTTTATTGTTCTGATTTATACGTTTGTATGCTGCACGATGTTGGCACTACTTTTATCATAAATAATCAATTTAGCCCTCCATGTATCATTTGATACAACCTGCTTATGCTAATCTTCCTATTAACTCCCATCTGCCCAAAATTTGCATAACACAGCAACTAGACAGACAGTACAAGAATGTCAGTAGTTCTAGACAACCGTCTCTGCTCTAATACCCCTTATATATACGGAATTCGCCAGTGTAGATGGTCTATGGTTACTACCTAATGCGAGCTACATTCATTCCAGATTCACATTTCCAATATTATTGGAATGATCACAACATTTAAAACATTTAAATTCCTCATTCTATAAAGTACCTTGTATTAGGCTAACATTCCTAAACACTTCGGTCAAATGCTCTGCATCCTTACAATTTATGTTATTATCCATATCATCAAAATAAGAAATAACACAATATATTTTTTTAAACGGAATATAAATGCTCACAATCTAAAAGGTTGCCTCAGTACAATTTTACTATGGTCAACACATTTAAAACAGAAAACACGATCAATTTACCTATCGACGATTTTGAGAACCTTCTTGATATTAAAGATGAAAATAATTATTTACGTGGACTTGGAACCTTTATAATCAATGTTAATCAGTTAGAGATCAGAACTAGAATGTACATTTCCTGAAGAAAATCTGAGTGGTGCTTGCAGTGGCCAAACTCGGTCTTCAGTTGCTACCCGGGGTGGCTGCTATGGTAATCGGGCTGATTGCTAGAATGTTGTACTGAGGTTGCTAGGTTACTTATGGTGATTTTTAGGATCCCGAGAATGGTTGCTAGGGTTGTTGCTAGGGTAAGCAGTGTGATTTCTAGGGCCCCAGAGGTACAAATTATACCTCACTGTGGAGTATGTTCTCGCACAGCATAATAGCTTCTCTAAATGGGGTGATTCACAAGTTTCTAGGACATTCTCTCTCTCAGAGCAATGATCCGACAAAGTTGGCCGCAATACATTTTCTATGTGATTTTTCGGGCGATATTTCGTCCAGTGTGCAAACATCGTACGTTCGATCGCTCATAATCGTCATAGCACACATCTCCTTAAAAAGCCGCACAGTTTGATGACTCTTTTGTGGGTCTGTTACAAAAACTGCGTGACAAGTTACGCGCCAAAATTTGTACGGAAGAAAAGTAAGAATAAAAATAATAATAAGTATGTTGCATAGTAATAGTGTGCTTTGCGTTCAGCAAGCACCACTAATAATTACAGAAAAACAGATATAGCAGCACTAACATATAGGAAGAACTTCACAATTCGACCATCTATATCTAAACTGTAGTTTTCTATAAAAAAAGACAAACTGTAAACTTTTCAATTAAACAAACAAAATTTCAAAACGAAGTAACAATTTTAGATACAACAATTTTTACAGAATCTTGTGATAATTTTAAATATAAAAAGTTTTAATTAATAAATTTAGTAAACGCCTAGGCTACAAGTAAGTGCCGTGCGACGATATTAAAAGGCGAATAAGAAAATCGGTAGAGCTGTTTCTAGACCCTTGCTGTATTTTCCGGTTCTTTGGCTGGTGTTCCTTTGTGCGGATGCACCGGAATAAGTACAGTTATCAATGCAGCATATGTGTGTTGCTGTTCAAAGGCTTCGAAATGCATTGTTGAAGATCTGCGGCAACACCGAGGTGGCTGGCATATGCAGAAATCCGATTAATAGATGGTCGTTTACTTAGGAATATTTGCCCAGCAACAAGAAGATTGACGTGACTGAAGACTATGTGATTGGATGAAACAGCGTGGTAAACCCAAGTCCAGAAGTCGGTGTAGGTAGATAATCAAGAGGAGAAATCGACAATCATCACACGTAGCGCGCAAAGCAGAAAGTGTTTTGTGTGGTAATTGCATCGTTCTTATATAGATGCATAGTCGCACGTAACTGGTTCACGACAATTTTGCGCATTTTAATTGGTTCAGTGTATTGAAATTTGAATTTGATCTTGGCGAATTAATCTGAGTCCTTAAAATTTTTATATGGAGACAACGCATTTAACACCACTTAAATGTCCAATCGGTTCTTTTCAAATCAGTAATGGTATACGGGCCAATTTTATTTAACGTTGCTGTGCATTTTGGCTAGAATGTCATATACTCATTCTGCACATATTTATTATTTTGTAACGACACAAAGAATTTCGCCGACATATGGCGTAAATTAAATTCAATTCAATTTACGCGGCACCAATGAGAAAGAATCGAAATTTTTTGTTAAACAATGGTGTGCGAGCAGTCAATCAAGGCTATTTAAGCTCGGTGAATTTACCATGCAAGTCAGTTGTCGCGTTTGAATTCTCCTGTGCGTTACTCTTGCATGCTGTCTGCTTTTGTCACCTACGTTGATTTTTGGACTTGCTTCACATACTTTGGCAATTTCAGTCACGCCAATCTTGTTACTATACAACTAGAGAGACGAAGTAACATCCACAGTTGATCCTTTAAGTGAGCCAGTTACTGCAGACCTTCAACGAGATTACTCAGTTACTCACTCGCCACGGATGTCAACGCCACAACAGAAGGAAAAACAGCCCATGTCTATCAGAACTGGTCATAAGTGTCTAGGAGTACTTCAGGACACTACCACACTAACTGACCCTCTCGGCATTTGCCATGGAACGCAAGACCGGTCCTAATAACGGCCCCCAACATTACAAACTCAGCCATCCTTGGCACCAGAACTGACTTTTTAACGCCGTATGGAATTTACTTGAAGCTGGGGCGTTTACAAAATTGGCGACCGCGCCAGGATACTGAGTACTGTACTGTTTTTTCGTCATTAGAAAACTTTTGATATAAATACAATCGACTTTGTTTATTTTTCATGTTTAGGGAGTACAGTAAATTAACATTTACTCTGGTAGTTAATCTCTCCAAAGTCGAGATCTTCTGGGAAATTTTGTTTCGTATATTTTTTGAAGGAATGTTTTCTATTCAATAATTTTTTTACTACGTACAAAACTGTACATCTTGGTGATCTGGGAAAGAACATTGACTGTAGGAAAGTGTAGAATTGACGTGTTTTGTGAAGGAACTAGTTTAATCAGTGTTCTGCGCTCATCTCTCTACAGATTCAACTGCGGAAAATTCTGTTTCAACTGTGGAAGCCGTTAGTGGGTAAGCGTTTCATTTAAAATCTTTTTGTACATTTTCATCTTGCTTAAAAATTTATGCTTTTAAGATCCCGTAAGATTATTTGAATGTCAGGTCCTATTTTAGATATTGATGTTCCTGTTTGGGATGGAGATAGCAAACTATTCTTTATGCACGCAGACTCCGCTTTCTCCCCGTTTCCAGATTATGGAAGTCATAAAAAAACTGTCAAGGTTTTTTGCTAAACTACCATCTGAATTACCGCGACGGATTTACCCGAAGCTTGAGGCCATCAGGAAGATAACTAATCCCATTTTAGGCCTATAAAATGAAGTAGAATTCTTGCTGGGTCCCACAGAAACCGAACAGATAATAAATGAATACGCGCAGTTAGACGTGCCAAACCTTGACCCCATTGAGATTTTAAGGGAATTACGGATACGTTGGTATAAAACAAAAATTTTTAACCATGAGGCTGAGGTTGTTTTTATAAAAAATCTTCCACAATCACCAAACTTATTCGCCAGACAACTCCCCAACACTCTTTCTGTAGTTAAATTATCTGAGAGATGTGAGATAGAATTTAGGTTTTTGGAACCTAAAATGAATTCGTCATCCTTTTGTCCGCCCACCGACGGATGATAGGCTCTCCTCTGTATAGAGGACAGTAGTGAACATGACTAAAGTTCTAGAAGGATTGGCCATAGGGAAATCCGAGCTAAATCAGGTGAATGCTCGAACAAATTTAACGCCCAAAACACATTATAACAGTAGGCAGCGATCGAAATCCCCGCAACATTTTGACAGGTATGCCCCAAAGAACTGGTGCTATAATCACCAGAAGTTTATTTATTCATGTAAAGACTGTCTCTGTCGTTCCGAAGAATTTCCGAATGAATGTCAATTTCCACAGTTGATGGGAAAGACAACAGAAAACAGGCGCAATAGTGCACCAGGATCGGGAAACGTATGGCGCAGAAAGTAAAAAGCCGTACTTTCTGTGCATCAAGGGCATCAACGGCGTCACAAGGAAGAAATCACTTACAATCAAACATTCCTATCGACTCTTTTTTTGTCCACGCCGAATTTGCCACATAGATAGCCAAACAGACAATGCTAGTCGCAATCACCAGCCTACTTGTTTGCATGACCCGGCCAACCATCACAACGAGCTTCTGCATCTTCTTTATTTCAGAACTGGCGAAGAATTCATCGTAGACACAGGTGCAGCAGTCTCAGTTCTCAAGGGTGATTCAATGGCCGAGATGTCTCTAGGCGTTCTACTAACAACAGCTACAGGCGAGCCCATAACTACTTATGGCTGTCGATATCTCACACTCAATATAGATTTACGGTGTGAATTCACTCACAACTTCATCGTCGCCAAGGTGTCACACAATATAATAGGCATTGATTTTCTTTTGAAAATTCGGCTCATCTTTGATCCTGCCAATCAAAAGATCATCGACCCCTCCACCGGACTTGAGCAAAGTTCTTGGACACTTCCTTCCAAGCGTTTGAATTTACAGGTCATTCAGCCATCCCCAGTGCATCATTCATCAGATATATCATCAGTTCTATGAGAACACAAGTCGCTCTTTGATCCTAGCAAGTCAGAGCTACGAGTCCCCAACACGATGTACCATATCGTCACAGAAGGACAACCTATTGCACTCAAGAAGCGACTACTAGCTCCTCCTAAACTGAAAGCTGCCCAAGAGGAATTTTCATGGCTGTTGGAAGAGAGAATCATTAGACCATCAAAAAGTTCATGGGCGTCACCACTGCACTTAGTCTCCAAATCAAACGGATCGTGCAGAGCCTGCGGAGATTACCGCAAGTTAAATTCAGTGACAAAATCTGATGCATATCCTATTCCTAATATTAACAGTGCGCCATTTTATCAGCACCATTGGCAGCAGCAGATTTGTTGTTTTCCAGATCATGCACCATTATTTAGCGCACTTCAAAACGCGACTTCAACTATCGCCAGGTACCCTGCCAGAGTGGAAATACAGCTTTCACGTCTAAGCAAATAGCAATTTGAGATCTTTCATGTCAAGGGCGAACAAAACTTCATTGCGTATGCCCTTTCCATGCTAGACGTCTCGCTACAACCACCTACGCCGTCGCCATTCACTGTCAAATCCGTAACACTCAGTGAACCTGCACTAACGCCATCCCTCCTGCAAACGGAACAGCGCGGTGACATTCAAATTAAAAGATCAGTAGCCCGTCACCCCACCAAGTGTATATGCCGTCTCTGGGAAGGCTTACTAATTGTTTACTTCACGGGTACGTAGCCCAACAAGCCAGCATTGCCGACCAGCCTTCAGAGAAAGGTTTTTGACTCAGTTCACTCAATTTCCCACCCTGGAAGCAAAGCGACTCCCCGACTTCTAACAGATCGTTTTTGGGTTCACAGGCTTAGGCAGAACGCTAAACAATGGGTCTCCGAGTGTGCCATTTGCCAGAAAAAAACAAGATCACATGGCACACTCGTTCTAAGTTGCAACATTTCCGAACTATTTCTCGCCTAGCCATCGTCCACATCGACATAGTTCATCTAACAAACGTTCAAGGTTTCAGCTACTTTCTAACTATGATTGATAGATTTTCACGATGGCCTGCTGCATAACCTCTTGGCACCATTTCTGCAGATGAAGTAACTAACGGTTTTATCTCTGCATGGATATCCAATTATTGTGTTCCCAATGAGGTCATCATTGACAGAAGCACTTGCATTTATTCGGATCGTTTCAAAACCACCTTGCGGTTCAAGGGATACACCTTACGCCAGACGGCGGCCTACCATCCACAATCTAACGGTATGGTAGAGAGAATGCATAGGGAACTCAAAACTGCTTTAGCATCCTTGCCCATTAAGGGAAACTGGGTCGATGCATTACCTTTAGTTCTGCTTGCCATGCGTTCCCGCACTCGTGAATCCATTAAAATGTCTGCATCACAACTCTTGTATGGCATGGATCTACGCCTGCCCAGTCAGCTCCAATGTCTAGTACCAGCATAGAATGGTCCACAAGACCAAACTACCCGCCTACAACTTCATTTCGGTAACATGTCTGAACAGCAGCCTCGTCCAGTCTTCGTTCACCCGCAGCTCCACATCCTCAAGAGAGTACTTGTTCGCAACGACCTTGCTGTTGCACCACTACAACCAAAGTATTGCAGTCAGTACACGATTTTACTCAGACAACACAAATACTTCATTATCACACAAGACGCGACACCGACATCAGTAAGCATAGACAGGTTGAAACCGTTTATCGAACCGCTTGATTCTGAGAGCATTCAATCTACTACACACGTCTCAGGTTCCACCTGCCTACTATGTCAACCTAGCAATAGCTTGCCTTGCATAACGCGTAATTGATATTTTTTAACATTAATTTTTCGTTATTATACGTATCAAAAATTTTAAATTTTCGCGCACCACTTGCGCCCGATGTTACGCAACGTGACATATGAAAGCACATGATGCATTTTGTTTTTCTCCCGCTCACTTGTCTCAAGTGGCATAACCAGCTGTTCTTAGCTAAAAATTTGTAGCATTTTAACAGTTCTTTGGTATTATGCCATCTCTGAGGCAATGTTCGAGTACATTTTTTATGCAGTTACCTTTTGATTTTCATATATATATTTTGCAATATACTGTATGGCTCACGTCTGAGCTCACATTGCCTATTTTGGTATGATCATCTTCTTAGAGCGGTATGACCGGCCACTACAGCTAACAATTTGTGTAGCAATTCCTAGTGGTTACTTGGCATCATATTGTAGAGGCCCTTTGATCACTACCATAAGAGAGCCTCTGGGATGCCAGGCCCGGATAATCCATATATGCAGTATGATCATCTAATTTAGAACACTTCAGTTCCTCTGAACTATCCTTTAAATTACATTCCTTAAGTCCACTTGCTAACTGCTCTGTTTCCTCAATATTTGATAAACCAGCCATAATATTATGATTCAATTTCTTGCAATTTATATATTATGTTAATTAAGCTTACCGGGATGCGCTGATATCCACAGATTACATAACGATACGGTGATGACCGTGAAAAAAAATATCCACGTCAAATGCCTTAAGCAAATTTGAGTTCTTTTCCAATAATGTGTAATAGGAACAATAGATGAAAGTGGATTACAATAATTAATTAGCAAAGGTAACGGAGATGGAACCACGCAGTAATCCCCTTGTTCAATTCAGCAACTCAAATAATAACTCTCTTATAACCTTCAACAAGACAAGTCAAAAACTTCGACAATATGAACAAAAAAAATTCCAAAATATTTACAATATTTTTTAAAAAAAGCACATATTTTTTTACGAAACCAGCGATAACATCAAATGTCCAAAAATAAAATTTGATTTATTTTTATATGAGGATTAATTGATGTCCAATAATTAAATTAACCTCAAAATACACTCTCATGTTTAAGATATTTAACCATACATGATGTAGTCCTCATTCTTCGGTTTCTTGATGAAACTTCCACAACGAGTTTCAACAAGCTGTGCTGGTACTTAACTAGGTTTCATTTTCATAGTGCATTGTTCTTTTTGTTCTGAGTTGTCTTGGTTTTAATCTTTAATTCTTTTCCTTATTTGTCTGACTCTTCCTATTTCTAACACATTTTCGAGTCACATCTCGCCTCAGCTTCTGGATACTGTGATGGATACTGTTCTTCTGTGTTCAATCCTGCTGATATTTTTAATTTTGAATATGATAATACTTTCTCGTGGTTAAATAAAATACAGGATTAATTGTTTTTCAGCAGCATAACTTCTCGAGATTCTATCTTCAAGTTTTGTACTATTAAAACTGAAACGTTATGCATTACATATCATGTTAATCAACAATACATACAATCAATTATTAGTCATGGTTCCCTTTTTTGCATAATGTTACACTCGAATAATACATTAAATTTTTCTATTTTGATGATGAATCTATCACTCTTTATAACCGAATTTTCTGATGCTGATAAATTGTACAGTACAACTAATTGCACATATTTATGTGATGTGATATGTTTTTATATTGTACATTTTCTAATTTTATTATTTGATGGAACATGTAAGGTTTGAATCCAAATAAAGATTTTCTATTCTATTCTATTCAAGTCAACCCACCAATGGTCGGAATGTTGCGAGCAAGCTATTCTCTTTTTCAAAAATTTACAAAATTTACAATCAATTGCCAAAGGGGCTTAGAGAAACGTCTCCAACTAAAATGTCTTTTAAATTTTTATCTACCGAACTAGAAAAAGTGTTTAATCCTGCTGATAATTTTGATTTTGATTATGATAATACTTTCTCATGGTTAAATGAAAGAAAGGATTAATTGTTTTTCAGCAGCATAATTTCTCGAGATTCTATCTTTAAATTTTGTATTATTAAAACTGAAATGTTATGCATTATATCATCTTGTTAATCAACAAAGCATACAATCAATTATTAGTCATGGTTCCCTTTTATTCTTACAAAATTTTATACTCAAATTATACCTTAAATTTTCCTAATTTTGATGAAAAATCTATCACTCTTTACAGCTGAACTTTCTGATGCTGATAAATTGTACAGTACAAATAATTGCACATATTTATGTGATATGATATCTTTTTATATTGTACATTTTCTAATTTCATTATTTAATGGAACATGTGTGATTTGAATCCAAATAGTATTCTATTCTAAATTAATTTATAGGATATGAGTATTGTGTGTATTTAGTTTGAGAGGCAGTTGGTTAGTGTAGACTCCGTATTCGGTCAAAACGATAATAATACTATACATTCTTTCAACAATTTTATTAACCTCTCTCTCAGTCTATAACCGATTGTAAGCTGGATGTGATTAGGTAAACTGGGGGCATGTGGAGGATTACTGCAGGATTGAAATCAAAATTTTGTTGATCTTTCTATGCGTCCGGAACAGAAATTAAAATGTAAACATCATGGATTGGCGTGTATGGCAATCCATTAGGTGTGCTTATAGTTATTCAATAAAATGTCACTTTAGTAAAATACACATGTTTATAGGTGGTTGTGTGCGCGGAGGGGGACAAGGCTAAGTTTTTTTTTGTATACATTTGAGTATTAGAGACTAGGTATGAAGACCGGATATTAGGAAGACAATTAAAAATACATTTGGATATTAAAATAAATATAAATATATCTGTCTTGAATGAGGATACCACATTTGCCACAAGTTGTGTCGACCCTGAAGATGAACCTGGAAATTCGGGTTCGAAAATTAGGAAAAAGAACAATGGAAAATCTTGTTCCAACATCATTTTCAGACAATCAGCTAATTGATGGCTTAAAGAAGAAGGGACAATTGAGAACCCATCAATTGAGGCCAAAAATTACATCATCTGAAAATCGACCTATGAGTTCTATCAATTGTCCCGCACAAGAAAAATACGGTCAAATCCACATCAAGGACCATATCATTGGCATGGATTTCTTGACACATTTCAAACTGACATTAGGCCGTAAAACTAGGAATATCGTAGAAGGCGTAGGAATATCAACACATACTGAGTCTAACACGTCGGCAATTAGAACAGTTCTTTTACCCCGTCCAACGGTCGCACATGCCTTTGCCGATATCATTGAGAATCACCTAGCAGTGTTTCAGCCTTTCAGTGCCAAAAGAATAGGATTGAAGACTGTAGTAGAACACCAAATAGAATTGGTGGCTCCATTGCCTTGTTCACCAAAGGCTCAACCATTGGCACAACACAAGCAACAAGTTGCTTTGTTAAAATTTCACCAATTGCGCGAAGAGAGGATTTGTAGATGGTCAAATTCCAATTTTGCTTCCCTAATAGTGGTAGTTCCCAAACCTGAACCGTGTCAATGGAGGGTTTGCAGAAATTATCGTCTATTAAACTCAGTGACGAAGGGTGATTCTTATCCTCTCCCTAACCAGAGTACTTTACTCCGAGATATAATGGGATATGAGGTTTATTCATCTTTTGATCTCAAGAAAGCGTACTATCAGATACCAATGGAGGAAAGTTCGATACATTCACCGCAGGATGCTCTTCAGTTAAATATTTTGGTCATATACTTTCCAAAGACGGAATTAAACCTTTGGAAGATAAGATCCAAGCTATTAAGGACGTAACGGAGCCCCGAACCGTGCGTCAGCTGCGAAGGTTCTTGGGTATGATCAGCTATTATCGTCGATTCATTCCAGGTCTAGCCGGAATTCTGGGATCGTTGACACGCCATCTTACTCGTGAAAAGAGCACGATCAAGAAGTCTTGGCCTATAAACTTGAGTCCAGAAGACCGAGAAATATTCCAAAAGACCAAGGAAATGCTAAGTGACATAACCACATTAGCACCTTTAGATTAAGAGAAACCTTTCGAGCTAATCACAAATGCCTTAGATGTTGCAATAGGGACAGTGCTACAGCAAAGAGATCAGGACATAGTAAGACCGATTGTGTATTATAGCCATAAGCTTAATGATCAAGAGAAACGTTATGTGTCAATTTAATAATTAAATTCGATCGATATGGAAGCTCATCTTAAATTTGAGGACACTAGCAAGTTAGCGCAAGACATGGCAGGTATGAATTTAGCAGATGTGAATGAAAATACAAGCTTATCAGATTCTACTGCTAATTAGTTCAGTTGTGACCAGAAGGATAAACCAAAGGCAGCATGAACGGAAAGTATAATCTCATGCACATTCGTTTCGTGCTTACTGGCGACTCATCAGTAGGAGCCGGTATTACGCCCTTTAACCACTATATATTTGGTAGAAGAATGTGGAATAATAGGACGGTACAATCTCCTAGACGAATGTGTAAACCTGTAATAGTGAAGCTAACATAATCTAAAGTCAACGACAATACGACTTCAATGCTAACTCACACTATATAATATATATACCGAGTCTGTAAAGGATACTAACACTATGGCTATTGTGTTAGTAACTGATACCTTTTGAAATCGATGAGTACCGAATACTAACACTTTGGTTTCCGAGTCGGTACATGATACCAACCTGATGGATATAAATTTATGCTAAAGTTCACCCAAATTGAGAATTACAACAATTTCCGAACACCTGTTACTCCAGTTAAACCATACACTCTGGCCTTCATCGATATCAGTTATCACATTTCGCGGTAAGCATGACATCATTCAATTCAATATATTACAGTTATATACTGTTTGTTGCGAAGAGCTAATATATATGCAAGTATGTATTAGGTTTTGCGAACCTAGTAACAAATTAGTTCAGTTGTGACCAGAAGGATAAACCAAAGGCAGCATGAACGGAAAGTATAATCTCATGCACATTCGTTTCGTGCTTACTGGCGACTCATCAGTAGGAGCCGGTATTACGCCCTTTAACCACTATATATTTGGTAGAAGAATGTGGAATAATAGGACGGTACAATCTCCTAGACGAATGTGTAAACCTGTAATAGTGAAGCTAACATAATCTAAAGTCAACGACAATACGACTTCAATGCTAACTCACACCATATAATATATATACCGAGTCTATAAAGGATACTAACACTATGGCTATTGTGTTAGTAACTGACCACAATTGAACTAATTTGTTACTAGGTTCGCAAAACCTAATACATACTTGCATATATATTAGTTCTTCGCAACAAACAGTATTTAACTGTAATATATTGAATTGAATGATGTCATGCTTACCACGAAATGTGATAACTGATATCGATGAAGGCCAGAGTGTATGGTTTAACTGAGGTAACAGGTGTTCGGAAATTGTTGTAATTCTCAATTTGGGTGAACTTTAGCATAAATTTATATCCATCAGGTTGGTATCATGTACCGACTCGAAACCATAGTGTTAGTATCCGGTACTCATCGATTTCAAAAAAGGTATCAGTTACTAACACAATAGCCATAGAGTTAGTATCCTTTACAGATTCGGTATATATATTATATAGTGAGTTAGCATTGAAGTCGCATTGTCGTTGACTTCAGATTATGTTAGCTTCACTATTACAGGTTTACATATTCGTCTAGGAGATTGTACCGTCCTATTATTCCACATAATTCTACCAAATATATAGTGGTTAAAGGGCGTAATACCGGCTCCTACTGATGAGTCGCCAGTAAGCACGAAACGAATGTGCATGATTTTATACTTTCCGTTCATGCTGCCTTTGGTTTATCCTTCTGGTCACAACTGAACTAATTTGTTACTAGGTTCGCAAAACCTACTACATACTTGCATATATATTAGCTCTTCGCAACAAACAGTATTTAACTGTAATATATTGAATTGAATGATGTCATGTTTACCGTGAAATGTGATAACTGATATCGATGAAGGCCAGAGTGTATGGTTTAACTGGAGTAACAGGTGTTGGAAATTGTTGTAATTCTCAATTTGGGTGAACTTTAGCATAAATTTATATCCATCAGGTTGGTATCATGTACCGCCTCGGAAACCATAGTGTTAGTATCCGGTACTTATCGATTTCAAAAAAGGTATCAGGTACTAACACAATGGCCATAGTGTTAGTATCCTTTACAGACTCGTTATATATATTATATAGTGTGAGTTAGCATTGAAGTCGTATTGTCGTTGACCTTAGATTATGTTAGCTTCACTTTTACAGGTTTACACATTCGTCTCGGAGATTGTACCGTCCTATTATTCCACATTCTTCTACCAAATATATAGTGGTTAAAGGGCGTAATACCGGCTCCTACTGATGAGTCCCCAGTAAGCACGAAACGAATGTGCATGAGATTATACTTTCCGTTCATGCTGCCTTTGGTTTATCCTTCTGGTCACAACTGAATCAATTTGTTACTAGGTTCGCAAAACCTAATACATACTTGCATATATATTAGTTCTTCGCAACAAACAGTATTTAACTGTAATATATTGAATTGAATGATGTCATGCTTACCGCGAAATGTGATAACTGATATCGATGAAGGCCAGAGTGTATGGTTTAACTGGAGTAACAAGTGTTCGGAAATTGTTGTAATTCTCAATTTGGGTGAACTTTAGCATAAATTTATATCCATCAGGTTGGTATCATGTACCGACTCGGAAACCATAGTGTTAGTATCCGGTACTCATCGATTTCAAAAAAGGTATCAGTTACTAACACAAGCCATAGTGTTAGTATCCTTTACAGACTCGGTATATATATTATATAGTGTGAGTTAGCATTGAAGTCGCATTGTCGTTGACTTTAGATTATGTTAGCTTCACTATTACAGGTTTACACATTCGTCTAGGAGATTGTACCGTCCTATTATTCCACATTCTTCTACCAAATATATAGTGGTTAAAGGGCGTAATACCGGCTCCTACTGATGAGTCGCCAGTAAGCACGAAACGAATGTGCATGAGATTATACTTTCCGTTCATGCTGCCTTTGGTTTATCCTTCTGGTCACAACTGAACTAATTTGTTACTAGGTTCGAAAAACCTAATACATACTTGCATATATATTAGTTCTTCGCAAAAAACAGTATATAACTGTACTGCTAATTATAGGACTGAACACGATCTGGCATCTATGGGGTTCTCAGACACGAATAGGTTAGGAGCCTCTACAAAGTTGAAAACGATAATGATTTCAGCAACTTCGTGTCAGTTATTCCTAAAGTTAGAATATCAATGTCATGTGCGGGATTTGCTGCTTTCTGGTGTACACATAGACTTTTTAGAAGGCGAGGAAGAATGAGCACCAAACAACGCCGGTCAGATCTCTTGATCAAAACCTTTGAGATTTCGTTAAGTAGATGGAATAGAATGAAGAGATTGAGTAGAGCAATTACTATATAGTAATGGCAAATATGAATATGTCCATTTGTGACATTAAAAATCTCAAGCGAAGCGCCTAATTTGGAGACTAAGCCAAACGATACGTAACGCTTCAAATCTCGCTGAAATCCTAAATATAAAGATATCCTAAAAAGAGCATTACTGATGAAGAAGGAAGCATTTGCGCTTCCAATTGGAATTCATGCATAAAAATTTGTTAAATAAGTGCACGTTAACCGTCTAATTACACATGTGCTTGTGGAAGAGTTTATTTTCTGTAGGTAGTTCTTTAAATACATGTGGCTTTAGAAAAAAGTTCTATTACGTATATGGTTTAATTAAATTAAGAATTGCTTTTTTGAGTGAAATAGGTATAACTAGGAGTAATGTAAGTTGACAGCGAAAGGCAAGTTGATATTTTATGAGCGAAAGAAATGAAACGTAAGTGTTGAGTGAACCATAAAGGGAGAAAATTTGCACGGAACATGTGCTCACAATAGTTTTGAACATGAGATAAGACGCGCTTTAGAAATCAAGAAGCGATCAGCTTAATAGCTTAAGAGGATGCTAGGGTGAAAGGGCAATACAGTGTGCTGGCATAGGATACGAGGGTTAAAATGTATGCTTTTAAATAAAGTGAGTTGTAGAGTTTGGTTTTGTGTCTTGAAGCTGATCAAATGGACCCATATGAAGAGCTTTAATTAATTTAATCACGATGGAGGGATAAGTCTAATGAATAATAATAATGACGAAGTGCGTTATCTGAGATTACAAGCAAGGTTTTTGGCTGTTGTTTAAAGTTTTTTACTTGTTCGTCATGCTGAAGTACTGGATAGAGGAGGCTGACTCCAAGTGGGAGGATAAGTTGATATTGACTTGTAAAAATCACGAAAACAATTTGTCTGGGATAATTCATTCCCTCCAAAAAATGGCATTATATAGTTGGCCAAAAAATTCCCCTTCCTTGAAGTTCTTGGATATTTGAATAGTAAAGGATAAGAGAAGGATATGAAAGGATAACTGGCAGTGGTCTAGAATAGGAAGGATCTCTATCTCGTACGTCGGTCATAATATTGTAGGAGGTTTTGTAGATATTGTAAGAGGTTTTTTGGGGTAGCTATCTATTTAGTCATGCTGTAACACGCAGCTCCGCGTTACAACCCAACGAAGTTCAATTTTGACAAATATAGGTCACTTTAATGTCACATAGGCTAAATCTGGTTTTACACAATGTTTCTCGTAACTGTGATTTTAGCAACAATCTCTGTTAGTATCGAGCAGTTTTAATTGAGATTTTTTGAACTGCAAATTTAAATGTAATTTATAGGATTTTGTTTAATAAAAAGACACCCGCGTGCAAGGCGCCGGTAAGATGCAGTGGATTTATGTAAATTAACGCTCAAGGCCAGGGTTTATATATTTTATGTGTATATCCCTTTGCACCTGACTATCAACCACTATGCCAAGACATTCTGGATTCATATATTTTGTGCAATTTTTCATTCACACGAAACTATCTATCCTGCGGAGACATTCTGGTTTCAAAATCTAGCATACAGTGGATTATTATGATAACATTCAAAACCTAGCATGCAATGGATTTTTGTGACAACGCTTAAAACCTGGATTTTATATTTTGTCCTTATTGTGATTACATTTATATGATTTTTATGTTTGCTTTGTAACATTGTGTTCAATAAAGTAATGACATTTCGACTGAGCTTTCTCACATCACCCTTCGGGAAAGGGCCAGGGAATAATCATGAACGCGGATCGTAATAACAGCTACCAGGCATAAGTGGGAAGACACAACCCCACTAAATAGGGAACTAGCCCTCAGAACCTTTTACATTTACTACAAATCCTCCTACATAAATGATGCCCCGCTTCGTCGAACTCACGGCCAATAAACAATTAATCAGCATCTTATCTTTGAGAATATCAATCAGGCGCTAGTCCTTCCACTGACCCGAGATCTTCGGATGAATGTCACGCAAGGAGGAATCCGGTAAAGCAGGGAAACACACAAGAAAACAAATCTTGAGCCACAAACCACAGCGAACCACCCTCTCTAGATCACAATTCTCGAAGACAGCCACACGATGACGGGTGAGGACGATGTAACACTGCCATCTATACTCGACAGCACACACACACACACAAGATGACGTCCAGCTCAAGAAATGCAGGAAGCCCGTTAGCGAGCCCAGCAACAAGCCGCACCACCACATGGACCCAGTACAAGATATGTAAAATCGATCCAAACTACCTTGACGAGTGGATCGATGATGTTACTTTAATGGCAAAGATGTCCAATATAACAGACGAGGGCTCAATAATTTTGAGGGCTTGGGAGACAATCCCAATGTATTTCAGACGCTGAATAAAAGATATCCTGCATCAATACACTGAGGGAACATGTTCACAGCCATGGCAGAGCCTGCAACACGCCGTCAAGCAGCGCCTGACACCAGTTCGGGAAGACATGCTTACAGAATTGATGAGCCAGATGTCCGTAGGTAGCCGCACGCCTTCCGAGCTATATAGGGAGATGAAGCAGAAAGCCTCTGAATTTAACCTACTCAAGGAAATATTAATGCGACTATTCATTCAGAAGCTTCCTCCTGCACTCCAAGAGATGGCCATTGAAGTGCAAGACGAAGTACTGCCGGCACGTATAGACAAATGGTGGAAGAAACGCCACTGCAGCTCACCTGCCTCAGAGCCAGGTTGCATCACTTATCAAATATCTGAGCCTCAATCCACATCATCATCAGCCCGAACTAATGTCACCAATAAACGCCTCATCAGCCTGCTCGAGAGTTTCACCCTCAGGCCAGATTCGGCCTCAGTCGATGCCGTCCACTATGAACGCGACCGGAGCAGGCGTGACCAACGTCGACCACCGTCCAGAAACAGCACCAGGAGGTCGACGTGCAGAGGCCGGGCCACAGTTTCACAGCTAACGGCGGAGTGGTGTCCGAATCACCGCAGCTATGGCCACTCCACGCGCAATTGCCTCAGAAATGGCTGCACATTCCCGTGCACAGACGCGACGTTCAAACGGGCGCGGTCAACTTCGACAACTCAAGATGATCCTCCCATGGAGGGTTCGGAAAACTGCTGCGGTCAGCTTCCTCTGCGGCAGTAGACGCTGATCACCCTAAGAATGTTGGCCACCCAACGTCTGATGGCTCGAAGAACGTTGCTATCACGGTAGAGCGCAATCAAACTATTGCCTTTACAGCGACGGCGCCAGTCAAATCATGCTTCAAACGCCCAAATGCCAGCAGTCAAATCTATCGTCAGTTGCTACTATCAACATCCTTCCTCATCCGTGACGCAAACTCTAGCGAATTATTTCTCATAGACACTGGATCAGTTTTAAACTTACTAAGTCACAATTATTTTGAACCCACCCACCCAGTCAACACCAGCAGTCTTACCTGCGCCAATGGCTCCACCATAGCGTCGTTTGGGATACGAGTACACACAATCTTGTTCTCCAACTGAAAAAGATTTTTCAATTATCCTTTCATCATTGCCAACACGATAAGAAACATCATTGGTCGTGACTTCCTCGAAAACTTCGACATTACTATACGTCCAAAAAGACGAGAGATACGCACTGCCAGCGCCAAAACACACGACTCGCGCCGAAGCAGACTCATCTATACAGATAATTCCTCCAGTTCCTCATGTACCAAAACTGGACGATGTTCTAAAGCGACATTAAGAGATATTCAAACCTATATACTTTATGCCCGATCTCAAGAGGAAGCTTGCCATCACAACTCATCGTATCATCTTATCGCAGCCACTTCCACACCCCCCCATAGCACGTCCATTGGCACCCAACAAAATTAAGGCCGCCGAGCAAAAATTCGCCATGCTACGTCAAAAAGGTATCTGTACACAGTCCAGCTCACCATTTGCGTCACCTGTGGTAGTAGTACCAAAGAGTGAACCCGTAACATACAGACTGTGCGGGGATTATTGTATTCTCAATTCTTGCACGCACTCTGATTTGTACATCCGGCCAAATCCAGCTGACCTACTCAGATCTGCTATCGGTCGTTCTGCGTACTCAAAACTCGACCTGGTGAAAGCCAACAATCAAGTACCGATGGACAAAGACTCCGTATCCTATACTGCACTCAGATTCACAGGGGTTGGCACTCACGAATAACATTATATGCCTTTTGGTCTTAAGAACGCATCTCAAACATTTCAACGCGTTATGGGCAAAATACTAGATGGTCTACCATTTGTAATTCCCTAGTTAGACGACATTCTGGTATTCTCCAATTCAATTTCCGAACATATGCAGCATATTGAAATTCTACTCGCACGTCTATCAGACTATGGCCTCTGTGTCTTTGCACAAAAATCAATTGAATTCCTCGGTCATCAAATTTCCGAGAAAGGCATGACAACTCTACCTGCTAAGGTTCGTGCCCATCAAGATCTACAGCTTCCAACCACCGTTCGAGCGTTACAACGATTCTTGGGTAAGATGAACTACTACTCTCGATTCGTACCTTGCCTTCCCAAGATTCTGGCACCTCTTCACAAATATATCGGGACAGAAAGCCGTTTTGTCAAGAAATCACAACTGATTTTAATTGAGATTTCTTGAACTGCAAATTTAATTGTAATTAATAGGGTTTTGTTTAATAAAAAGACACACCCGCGCGCAAGGCGCCGGTAAGATGCAGTGGATATATGTGACTTAACGCTCAAAGACAGGATTTATAAATTTTATGTGTTTATCCCTTTGCACCTGACTATCAACCACTCTGTTAAGACATTCTAGATTTATATATTCTGTGTATTTAAAACCTTTACACATAATTATTAACTATTCTACGAAGACATTCTGGATTCATATATTTTGTGCAATTTTTCATTCACACGAAACTCTCTATCCTGCTGAGACTGTCTGGATTTATTTGTTGTGCTTATTGTGAATACTCTTGTACCGAGATATTAATTTCTGTTGACAATATTGATAACTTTCAAAACCTAGCATACAGTGGATTAATATGATAACTCTCAAAACCTAGCATAAAGTGGAATATCATGATAACGCTCAAATTCTAGCATACAGTGGATTATTATGATAACACTCAATACCTAGCATAAAATTGATTTTAGTGACAACGCTCAAAATCTGGATTTATATTTTGTGCTTATTGTGACTACTTTTATACGATTTTTATATTTGCTTTGCAACATTGTGCTCAATAAAAAATGACATTTCGACTGATTTTTCTCACATCACCCTTCGGGAATGGGCCAGGGATTAGTCATGAAAGCGGATCATAATAACATCTACCAGGCATAGGTAGGAGGGCACAACCTCACTAAATAGGCAACTAGCCCACAGAACCTCTTACATTAACTACAAAACCTCCTACAAAGCTATACCGTTCCGACATATGCCTGGTAGCTGATATTGAGATCCGTACTTATGATTGAGAAGGCTTAGTCGAATAATTATACATTTATTGAATATAATGTTGCCAAATTAATTAAGATAGACTGTTTATCCAAGTGAACCATGCTCTAGACGGCAACAAAATAATATATTGTCAACACAATTAACGGTCTCGTATACAAGTAGTCATTTAATAAACACAATAAATAAATCCAGAATGTCTCGGCAGAAATGACATTTTCACATGAGTGAAAAGTGGTGCAAAATATATAAATCCAGAATGTCTTGGCTGAATCAGTAATAAGTTTATGTAGATGATTGAAAAAGAAAAGAAGATATATATCTAGAATGCCTTAGCAGTGTTGTTGATACCCATTAAATATATAAATCCTGGCTTTGAGCGTTATGTCACTTAAATCCACTGCATGTTACCGGCGTATTGCGCCTGGGAAGTATTTTGCTATTAAACAAAACCCTATTAATTACAATTAAATCTGCAGTTCAGAAACCTCAATAAAAACTGCTTGAAACTAACAGAGATTGTTGCCAAAATTACAATTAAGAGAAATTTTGTGTAAAACCAGAATCAGCATATATGACCTAAAGGAGAACTATATTTAGATAATTAAACGAACATTGGTT